>CM039515.1:2253281-2326793 GCA_022432975.1 Begonia masoniana | reverse complement strand
AAAAAAAAAAAAAATTTTTGGAAATTCATTTTCCTTCCCACCCATCGCCAAATCCACGACTCTACCACTAATTACCCAGTCTGAGCCTATATAACTCGGGTTCATCGAGTCTAATAACCGACTCAAACGAGTCGACTAAACAAAAATTAAGCGACTTGACTTACTGTTACTAGATGCAAATTAATCGAGTCGAGTTAAATGAGTTGTGTTTGACTAGCTAGTGTTGGAGATGAAAAAACTTGGTAAGTTGATATATGGTGCGGGAAATTGGTCTCCAATACCCACAGGAGAGGATCGTTTCGAGGTAAGTGATCCTAACAAGCAATATATTGTTGATTTGAGCAAACATACATGCATTTTTTCATTGTGGGAACTTACAGGGATACTATGCGTACATGTTCTTTCATATTTATTGTTTATAAGGAAGAAAGTGGAAGAATTTGTTTATCTTTATTACCATCGACAAACTTATTTGAAAATACACATTTCATTCATCTAATTAATACCCCCAAGACGTGGCCTACATGCTTACATTTCATTCATCCAATTAATAGCCTCAAGATGTGGCCTGTGATGGATATGGATTTGATTATGCCACCAATATGTAAGCGCCGACAGGTAGGCAAAAGAAAAAAAAAAGGGTTATGAATGGAGATGACTGATGATCCACGAAGTTGAAATATATTTAGCAAGAAGAAGAAGAAGAAGTTGATGACATGTAGTCAATGTTATAGTTCCACACATGTAGCTCATCAACCGTACGTGTCACACAGAGTCAAAGTGTCAATACAGGTGGAATATGAAGAGGAAGACAGAGACGAAAACGAAGTGTGGACACTTTTATGGGATTTAATTCTATAACATATGTTGAAACACAAATATGTGTATAGTTTACGCTGTCTTTATTCATCATCATTTACTTGTATAATAACCATATACTTCTATTGTTGTCTTTCTAAAGATCATCTTTGGAAGGTGCTAAATGCTGATATCGGAAAAGTGGAGAGATTTTGTGATGCTGGCTGTTTTTAAAGCATCTATTTGGCATGAATTTAGAACATCTATTTATAGTTTTCGTGTTGGTTTTAGAACATTTTCGGATGGTGTATTTTTATTTTGATGATGCATTGCCATGTTCTCTAACAATACATATTTTGTTGGGTTTGTGGTGATGTTATTGGGTGTTGCATAGATTTGGACTCCAATAAAATATCATTCTATGTGAATGATGTTTCATTTGGGGTTGCATTTCGTAGAATTCATATGAAGTTGCTATTCGGCTAGTTGACTTTGTCATGTACATTTTCTACTTGCCAAGTCGATCATTTTCAATTTTCATTTGCTAAGTTATCTACCAAAGTTGTTAGACATAAATTACATAAATTAAATTCATACAGCAGAATAACCATAAAGTACATAAAAGACTACAAATCAAATGATGTTTACAATGCACAATAAATATAAATAAGCGTGACACTTTAGTGTGAGCTTCTCATTAGCATATTCTAGATGTTCAACTCTAAATTGTAGATGATTAATAATCTTCTTATCTCGCATGCCGATTGCTACATCAAACCATGTAAAAAAGTCACATCCTCCTACTCTCTTCTAAAACACGATATAAAACAAACAGTTTAGTGAATTACACACTTGATTCATTCAATAATTACCAAATTTGTCAATTATTTTTAACAGCTCATAATATTGGCAATCGAAAAATCTTTGTCTGGGATTTGCACGTGTCCATGATGTTGTTCGTATGATAGCGCTTACACTGCAAAAATAAGTAGTAGTTGAAATACTTCGAGAACATCTTCAAAATAAAAGGAACGATGAAATTTGAGAAAAAAACATATATTGACTCGAGTAAGATTGAACATTAAATGCGCCAATGATGATTACTAACCTGTAAATTTGTAATCAATGTAGAGTCACGCGACATGAAGGCTAATCACTAGAGAATTTAGTGTGGCCTACCAAGAATACCAAAATATTGCGTCAAAATAAAGAGAAGAAGCAGGGTATGTTTATAAAAATTTGCATCCAAGATGACACAAGTATGGTACGTTCACAGTGAGCATTGCAGACTCGCTCAGACCAAATTGTCTTTGCCGAAGTACAAATTTCACAGAGTAGCCACTAATAACTAATACCAGAACACCAGAATTTCTACTTTCTCGGGTCTCGTCATTTATAGATATAAGAATAAACACATCAAAATCACAAAAAATACAAATTAAAATCAACTCCATCTAAACGAAGTAGCCACTGATAAACTACTAATAGGGCAGTATGCATTGCACAAAGAAAGAATTATGGGATTTGAATACTTTGGAAGAATTTAGATGCAATAAAAAGAATCTTCAAAACGAACAATTCAAAAACACAGAGAGTTTTGGGGTACGAAGCTCATGAATTGGCCGAGGAATAAAACTCCAAACAAGAGCTTTCTCTCTGTCGCGAAAATAAGATTTTTTTTTAAGAAAAAACAAAATCGAATGAACGCATGATAATGAAAGCAATATACAAAACTTTAACTTGCTATTTCAATACTTTAATCCCATATAACGTTGTTGATTCAACCATACTTGCTGCAACTAAAAGATTATATAATCTATACTAACCTTTCTCCATCGCTTAAAGATGCTTTGCTTTGACGTTGCGGAATACCGTTTTCTTCTCCTTAATCCTTTCTCTTTTAGTTTCTCTTCGATGATTCAGAGATTGAAAGATAGATTGATTGATAAGATTAAAGAGTAATTAGACTTTGATTCTCTCATTAGAATGAAGAAGAAGACAATCATTCAAAGGTAATCCTTCATACTTACCCTTTCACTTATGTCTCTTCATTCATACCCGTTCAATCATACCTCTTCAACTATAATGTATAATACTTTAATAAAGTTAAGGAGAGGGAATTAAAACCCAATTGACATTATTTCTTTTATACTCAACAATCATCACATTGAGCACTTTAATATAAAGTCAACATAACTTTAATTTACATGAGCCATAAATAAGATTATTAAAATAATCTAACAATTAAAATAATCTAACAATCTCCCACTTGGCTCATGTTATGAGATCTCAGCTCCTTTCATTTAATCCACCGGATTAAATTCATTACAACTTGTAATTCACTAATAAATAGTGTACCATAATGTGAATTAACCAAGTCACTTTCCATAACGAATTGAGAAATTGAATCATGGCAGGCACAAGTCATTTTGCAACATGATTCTTTCCATGTATCACATATTTCTCAATCATTATAACTTTAATTGAGGAAACACTATAACCTTCCACTTTAAATTTCATAAAGTATCACATGTTATTTGAAAAACAACAATAACTGTATACACTATAATACAAATAACATCAAACATACAAAAACATATCCATAATGAATTCAAAAGTGTTCACATAATACAAGTTACACTATCATAATCACATTAGTAAGGACTTGTCACCTAAACCCATCCTTTCAACATGTTCTTTAAAGGTCTTGGGTGGCAATCCTTTAGTTAATGGATCCGCTATCATTAAACTTGTACTTATGTGTTCAATGCACACCTTTTGTTTTTGTATTTCTTCTTTGACTGCCAAATACTTCAATTCCATATGTTTTGCACCTTTCGAGTATTTGTCATTCTTTGAGAAGAATACAGTTGCGGAATTGTCACAATAAATCCTTAGCGGTCTATCTATACTCTCGACTATACTTAGACCCAAGATTAAGTTCCGCAACCACAATGCATGAATAGTGGCCTCAAAGCATGCCACAAATTCTGCCTCCATAGTAGAAGTAGCGATCGAAGATTGCTTTCCACTTTTCCATGATACGGCTCCTCCGGCTAATAGGAACACGTAACCAAATGTAGATTTCCTCGAGTCTACACATCCGGCATAGTCTGAATCCGAGTATCCAATAACCTCAAGTTTATTGGACTTTCTATACATGAGCATGTAGTCCTTTGTTCCTTGCAAGTACCTAAGCACTTTCTTTGCAGCTTTCCAGTGGTCCAATCCTGGATTACTTTGATATCGGCCTAACATCCCTACTGCAAAACTTATGTCGGGTCTAGTACATGTTTGAGCATACATTAAGCTCCCAACAGCTGATGCATATGGAATAGATTCCATTTCCTTTCTTTCCAAATCATTTTTCGGACATTGCATTTGACTGAATTTGTCCTCTTTCTGAATTGGAACTACACCAGCAGAGCACTTTTCCATTCTGAATCTCTCTAAAATTTTATTGATATATCCTTTCTGAGATAATCTTAGTAATCCTTGTTGTCTATCACGGAATATTTCTATTCCAATTACATAGGATGCCTCACCCATATCTTTCATTTCAAAATTTCTAGAGAGAAACTTCTTTACATCATGTAACATTTCTTTATTGTTAGAAATTAGAAGAATGTCATCAACATATAAGACCAATATACTAAACTTGCTCCCACTGACCTTCATATAGATACACCGATCAACGGTATTCTCTATAAACCCGTATGACGTAATGGTATCATTAAACTTGATATACCATTGTCTAGAAGCTTGTTTTAGTCCATATATTGACTTCTTCAATTTACACACTAATCTTTCATTCCCCGTAAGAGAAAATCCTTCGGGCTGATCCATATACATTTCTTCCTCTAAGTCTCCATTCAGAAAAGCGGTTTTAACATCCATTTGGTGAAGCTCTAAATCATAATGAGCCACCAAAGCCATAATAATTCTTAAAGAATCCTTCTTAGAAACTGGAGAGAAGGTTTCTTTATAGTCAATACCATCTTTCTGAGTGTAACCTTTGGCGACAAGTCTAGCCTTATACCTTTCGATGTTACCTTTTGAATCGCGTTTGGTTTTGTAAACCCATTTACACCCGATTCGTTTAAAACCTTCAGGTAACTCGACAAGTTCCCAGACTTTATTGTCATCCATTGATTTCAACTCTTCTTTCATGGCACTCAACCACTTTTCAGAATTGGAACATTCCATGGCTTTTATAAATGTGTCTGGATCCTTATCATTACTCAAGTCACATTCATCTTCAAGTGAATAAATCACATAATCATTAGGAATTGCAGATCTTTTTGACCTTACAGATCTTCGCAATTCTTGTGATTGTTCACTAGTGTCTTGAATATCAACATTATGCTCATCATTGACTTGATCACTTTCTGTGGTTTGAATATTCACTCGTTGTTCCGGTATGTTGTTGGACTGTGATACAACAAGAGGAACAATGACTTGATGAGAATCTTCAGGTGTAGTCTCCTCCACCCGATTCTCTTGAATATTCACTTTTCGTGATTCATCACTCCCACTGATCTGGCCATTCTCAATGAATCGAGCATTTCCAGACTCAACTATCCTCGTACTATGATTAGGACAATAAAAGATGTACCCTTTTGACTTTTCCGGGTAGCCGATGAAGTAACCACTAATGGTTCTTGCATCGAGCTTCTTTTCATGTGGATTGTATATCCTTACTTCTGCTGAACAACCCCAAACATGGAGATGTCTTAAACTAGGTTTCCTTCCCGTCCACAGTTCATAAGGGGTCTTAGAAACTGCCTTACTAGGAACCCTATTCAACAGATACGCAGCAGTCTTTAAACTGTGCATCCACAACGATAAAGGTACAATGCTTTTATTAACCATACTCCTAACCATTTCCATTAGAGTACGATTCCGCCTTTCAGCTACACCATTTTGTTGTGGCGTACCAGGCATTGTATACTGTGCACAAATGCCTCGACTTTCGAGAAACCTTGCAAATGGTCCTTTACATTGTCCACTTTCATCGAATTTTCCATAATATTCACCACCTCTATCAGACCTCACAACCTTTACTTTTCTATCTAACTGCCTTTCCACCTCATTTATGAACACTTCTAAAGCGTTCACAGATTGAGACTTTTCATGCAGTAGATACAAATAACCATAACGTGAGTAATCATCGATAAATGTGATTAAATACCTTTCGCCGTTCCAAGACGAAGCATCGAATGGACCACATATGTCAGTGTGTATCAATTCTAACAGTCCATTGCTTCTTGTGCCCTTAATTTTAGATATGTGTGTAGTTTGTTTACCTTTGATACAATCTATACATACATCCCAGTCATTAAAATCTAATTGAGGTAAAATATCACATTTCATTAACCTCATTATCCTTTCTTTAGATATATGACCTAACCTTTGATGCCACAAGAAAGCTGAACTCTCATTAAGTGCACTACGTTTAATACCAACATCATTATCAACATGAAACAGAGATTCTATAAATTTAACATTAAGATTGAATCGATACAAACCATCCATTAGAATACCAGAACCATAATAGTATTTATGTTTGTACAATACAAATAAACCGTTCTCAATCTCAAAATTAAAACCATTACAATCCAACTTAGAAACAGAAACTAAATTCCTAGCACATTCAGGAACATAGAGACACTTTTCAAGATCCAAATGACAACCAGTATCCAGGATCAATCTATACGTCCCAATCCCCTCAATGCGAGCCTTCATTCTGTTTCCCATATACAAGAACTTTTCAGTTCCGTTTATGGGTTGGATCGAAAGAAATCCCTGCGTAACATGAGACACATGAGTAGTAGCACCAGAATCTAACCACCAAGTATTATTAGGTACTTCCATTATATTTGATTCAAAACATACTGAAACAAATAGTGTACCTTTCTTTTCAAACCAGACTTTCCTTTTCGGGCAATCCTTCTTGAAGTGCCCAGTCTTGTTACAGAAGTAGCATTTAAGCTCCTTTCGGATATGTCCCTCATTCACATTTAATGGGGCTTTTCCCTTCTTCCGGTTCTTCTTACTTGGTCCTTTCTTGCTACCAGTTCCTTCATGCTGAAATGTCATGTTAATGGAGTGATCTTTTATTTTCTTCAACCTCCCTTCTTCTTGAATTAACATGGCCTTTATTTCCTGAAAGTTCCATTTCTCTTTTATGGTGTTGTAATTCACCTGGAACTGACCAAATTCAAGAGGAAGAGAGTTGATGATAAACTGAACCAAGAATGATTCACTCACATCCATCCCCAATGACTTCAGCTTGGCAGCTAGATTCGCCATACATGTCACATGATCATGAATGGATTGCGACCAGTCAAACTTCTTGGTCGTCAATTCACTCATGAGATTTCCAACAACGGACTTATCAGTAATGTCCGATTGGGAGTATTCCTTAATGCTCAACATGAACTCCTTAGCATTGTCAGTCTTTGGCATCGATGGCTTAACATTTTCAGCTATCGTCAACTTCATCAAGCTCAAACACAGCCGGTTAGACCGCTCCCAAGTCTCCATAATGGACTTGTCAGCTTCCGTACTGGTCTCATTAATAGCTGTCGGCTTATCACAAATTAATGCTACGTCTAAACACATTACACCCAATTGAAATTGGATTTGTTCAGACCAATCAGCATAATTCAAGCCATTGAACTTGATCAAGTTGTTGCCAGAAGATAACACATTCATAAATGCTGCAAAACATACATGCTCATACTTTAATACTTTGAGTAAACAATAATAGATTCAAACAAACAGTAATTCATTTCTTAAATCACCTTTGGGCAAAATCTAAGAAACAATTTCAGCTATTAATAATGCTATTAGAACACACTTTAATAAACATATAAACATATTCAAATCAACACGCTCAACATCTTTGGATATATAACCATATCAATCTAATATGCATACATGTTTCTCTCATATTATTAATTACAAACATTGGTCCATCTTTGGATGACTTTATAATATTGTAATCAATAATGTCAAACGTTTTGTTCAATCAATCATTAGCATCCTTTTATACAAAACGAATGATATTTACACAATCGAATATTGATCCTTTCAAACTAGGCCACTTTGGTGACTAACAAGTTTCTTTTATGTCAAATATTCAATTAAATGTAACTACTCATAATCTCATAATCACTTGCATGAGAAAACAATTAAATGATATTCAATTAAAATATAAAAACTTGCTCTGTAATTAAATAAAATATCAAAACATTTATTCAATTAAATGATATTCAATTAAATGAATATCAATTAAATAATAAACATGTAGCATACAACTGCCGTACTACTACTACCAACATACAATTGCACATGCTTTGATTAAAATATCAAAACCAATGAATATCAATTAAATAATATTACCAATTGCTCTGTAATTTTGTAACCAACAAGCGCCGATCAAAAAAAAAAAAAAAAAAAAATGATTAGAAACTTTAATGACCACCAACAACCGGTAACAATAATCGATCGACGACCGGAAACTATAATTGGTCAAACTTTCATATAAAACATATTCATGTAATCTATTCAAACACAAACGGTGAAAAAACACGTTATAGAACTTGGCTCTGATACCAATTGAAAGCAATATACAAAACTTTAACTTGCTATTTCAATACTTTAATCCCATATAACGTTGTTGATTCAACCATACTTGCTGCAACTAAAAGATTATATAATCTATACTAACCTTTCTCCATCGCTTAAAGATGCTTTGCTTTGACGTTGCGGAATACCGTTTTCTTCTCCTTAATCCTTTCTCTTTTAGTTTCTCTTCGATGATTCAGAGATTGAAAGATAGATTGATTGATAAGATTAAAGAGTAATTAGACTTTGATTCTCTCATTAGAATGAAGAAGAAGACAATCATTCAAAGGTAATCCTTCATACTTACCCTTTCACTTATATCTCTTCATTCATACCCGTTCAATCATACCTCTTCAACTATAATGTATAATACTTTAATAAAGTTAAGGAGAGGGAATTAAAACCCAATTGACATTATTTCTTTTATACTCAACAATCATCACATTGAGCACTTTAATATAAAGTCAACATAACTTTAATTTACATGAGCCATAAATAAGATTATTAAAATAATCTAACAATTAAAATAATCTAACAGATAAATTTTAAAAAAATTAAATAGAGAGAATCGAAAAAAAGACTTACCTAATTACATTAAAAACCAACATAGTCTTCGGCTAGGGCTGATGCAAATTAGAGCAAAAGTAAATCGTTTTCTACGATGTCGGTACGACACAAGTAAACCATCTTCCTCGCAGTCAACGATCATCTTCGTCGCAATTCTCCAATCCTTGCAGTCGTCGAAGTGGTCGCAGTTGTCCAAGTAGTACAACATCGAGAAGAAGAAATTTGACTTTTAACATATTCTTCAAGATATTGCGAGAATATGAAATACATGTATATGTCATTTAATGGACTCCCTAACGGGGAGGGTGTCTGTTGATGATGACTCAAATTTAAGGTGTCAATTGAAAAAAAATTAAAAGTTCAAGATAATAGTTGAAAAATTACTCGTACTTCCATATTCATTTTGATATTTACCATTTAAACAATTTTTGTCTTGTGAGAACCATTATTCTCAGAAAGTCAGATGGAGATACGATAGTCAGAGAATTAGGTGACGAGAGACAGATTCATCTGATCTTGTTTTTCATGCTATCTCAACGTGAGAATGAAAAGAACTAGGTTTGGTAAGGAGACACTAGATCAGCAAAATTAGAGGGTAGACAACGAAATTTCAGCATTCACGAGGTTAGTCGAATTTCCACTCTGTTCCTAGAACTTTTGGAGTTTTAGGATTTTTGACTAAAGACTCTACATTTATAGTTGATAATGTTGGAATTATGTTCTCAACAATTAAATGTAATAGAACATTTTTTATAATTTATGAATAAATTTATATTAATTAATATTATGTTTGCATTTTAGATTATGTTTTATAAAATTCATAGAAAATTTCTTAGTTATTTATACAAACTTTATATTAACATATATATATATATTATATATATATATGTGGAATAAAATATAAAGAGTAATAACCAAAATAAGTTCTGACTTATATTTAAAGTACGAAATCTTCAAATAATTCATAGTCATAAACATAACTCTTTTCATCAAGAATGTATAATTATATCTAAACTATATATGTAGTGACATAACATGAATATATTTTCTATAATATGATTATATAAGAATGGACCACATAAATTATATATATTTTTTGACAATTTCGTTAACTATAGAATAATTAATTATAATAGTGATAGTCATAATATATAATCTTTATTCGTTGTATCTAGCAAACTTCTATTTTGTTTTAGTTTATTTTTTTTATTTACTAGGTAAAGTTTTGCATGAGTTACAATTTGTATAACTTGTATATTAAGAATGAATTAAAATAAATAGCTATAAATGTTAACATCGATACGATTTATTTCTATATATTTCCTTGTTTGTTAGTTCGATGATTGAATAATTATTATGCAATTTATAATCGTTCTGAATTAATTATTGAATTAATAATTAATGGTAGTAACTAATCCATAACAATGATGTAATATGAGAGGTTAATGAATTATAAACTAACTCTATTAAGAATCTAAATAGATGATTAATACATATGTAATACTCTCAATAGATATGACTTTGAATAAATATATTTTATACTTTCAAGAGTGCAACTCAACACTCATTAATTAGTATAATTAATTACTTATTTTAATTATTTATAATTATCTTCTAATTCTCGTCAATTAATGAATATAATGTATTATAAAATCATATTTTACCTTTAAAATATTATAAAGAATTAAATTATTAATATAATATAACATGACTAAATATTGGGTACCCCAGTCATCGCTTGGAACTATATAACGTTGAACAATCCTCTGCGAACTTCATGCAAAGAGATTCTTCGTGCGTACAGTAGTGCGTTCGAACTTCGACTGCCATTAAAAACCTCCAAAGCTTCTTCTTTTTTCAGTTTATCCACCTCTTTCACACCCATAACTGCTCCACCCCACCTCCTCTTCTCCTTCCAAACATCGCAGGAAAAGAAAAAATTACACTTTTCTCCATTGTTATCTGCATTCGAACTCGTTGTTGTTCTTCTCCAAGTGTCGTATTTATTGTTTTCGCTTACTCTATCCAACCCTTTCAACTTCAAATTACTACAAACCTCCTCAGATCAGATACCCAGAAAAGAATAAAATACAGCTACACGGTGGGAATCCGCCATTAAAGGGCTGATTTTAAAGCTTCTTCTCGCAATGGGTTTACGGGGTTTCAATGGTGCCTTTATGTTT
This sequence comes from Begonia masoniana, assembly GCA_022432975.1. Classification (NCBI taxonomy): domain Eukaryota; kingdom Viridiplantae; phylum Streptophyta; class Magnoliopsida; order Cucurbitales; family Begoniaceae; genus Begonia; species Begonia masoniana. Next base: position 2,315,613 of record CM039515.1, on the reverse strand, counting down.
TTCTTGGTAGTTTTTGGTGGAATTCTGATGGGTTTCGCGAAACACAATGTTCATAGTGAGAAGTATATAAGTTGGGATGATTTGAAGGTGGATAAAATGGAGAGAACAAGTTCAGCTTACCAGAATAATCAAAGTCGAGTTATCGTTGTCGATGAGCATGGCAGAGGAGATTCTGTTACAGTTCAAGGAGCTGTTGATATGGTTCCTGAACAAAATACAAAAAGAGTAAAAATTTACATTCGTCCGGGAATTTACAGGTAGCGATGTCTTTATCTCTTCTTGTTCTTCTTCTTCCATAATTTATGTTCGACTGCAATTCTGCATTTTTTTTCTTGAGTTTTGTTCTAAGACAGTAGTTATTTTCTTGTCTTTCTGTCTTTTCCCTCTATTTATTTTGTTCAAATTTCTGCAGAGAGAAGGTTCTTGTTCCAAGAAACAAACCATATATCTCCTTCATAGGCGATGACAATCAAGCTTCCAACACTGTAATTTCATGGAACAACAAAGCATCTGACAAAGACAAACATGGGAACAATCTCGGAACATACGGATCAGCATCTGCGTCGATCGAATCAGATTACTTTTGCGCAATGGGGATTACTTTCCAGGTAAAAGCCGTGATTTTTTTCCTAACCGAAATCGGTAATTAATGCGGAAATTTTTCGAGTTCATTATAATATTATAGAACACAATAAAGATAGAACCCAAAGGAGTTGGAAGGCAAGCAGTTGCACTGAGAATAGCAGGAGACAAGGCAATGTTCTATAAAGTAAGAATCGTGGGAGATCAAGACACTCTTCTAGATGAATCTGGGACACACTATTTCTACAATTGTCACATTCAAGGAAGTGTAGATTTCATATTTGGAAGATCTAAATCGTTATACGAGGTAAAAGAAATTAAACAAGCAACCATTACAATAATCTTTTTTTTTTTCTGACCTGTTATTTGTCGAGCCTCCAGCGTTGCATGCTTAGATCAACAGCTAAGAAATACGGATCCATCGCAGCTCATCACAGGGATTCATCCGATGAAGATACAGGATTCTCCTTCGTTCGGTGCAGAATCGAAGGAACCGGCAATGTTCTTCTGGGAAGAGCATGGGGGAACTATTCTCGAGCAATCTATTCTTACTGCTCTATGGCAGACATTATAAACCCTCAAGGCTGGAGCGACTGGAACTACCCATCAAGACAAAGGTACGAATGAACTGAACCAACCCCAGCAGATCATTCTGTTCATATAATACATAGCAGAAAAGTAGAGTAAAAATGGGTAATTTACAGGACTGCTGTATTTGGAGAGTACAAATGCAGAGGCAAAGGAGCTAATACACGAGGAAGAGTGTCGTGGTCCAAGTCTTTCGACGGAGGGGAAGCCGAGCCTTTTCTGAACTTGAAGTTCATCAATGGAGACCAGTGGCTCAGACTATACAGATAGAAAAAACCATATTTACCTTAGGTTCCTCCTTTTGTTTTTTCATTTCATTTCTTTTTTTTTTTCACTTTTCTCCACCCAAAAATAAGCAATACTGGGAAATAGGAATTCTACATGTTTTAAATCAGAGACTTGGGCATTTGCCACTCTATTTTCAGGTATATAATTTATTTCACATTTCATCAGACATGAAACACATACTTGAGATTGATGTTAAGAGCTAGAATCTGAAGAAAAAACACTATAGTTAAACATCTTAAACATCATGGAGAGTTTAGTTTCTAGAGCAAGATAACGATCCACAAGAACATATGTCAGGAGCTTTGAAAGAGATCTTCAAAGCCATTGACATTCCTAACAAATCAGTCAAATACCCAGAAGCCATAAACATTACTATACACCACCTAGCAAGAAAAAGAAGATAGTAGAAATGCTTACCTAGACCCCGTGGAATTATTCACAACATCCTTAACACTCAGATCCCATAATGATCTGACAATGAAGGAAACGACCAGTCTGTTAGATTTTTAAGCTACCAATTCCGTAACTCCTGCTGTACAGTTCTCTCTAGGCAGTTCGGACGCATCTATTTCTATATTAGACTCGTTATTATCCTCGCCTTCGTCATCTTTGTCGTTTTTGCTATTATCGTGAGAATTGCTTCCATCATCGTGACTATTTTTAGTTGCCGTTGGAACAAATTCGACATTTGATGTATCGAAACTACCAGATTTGACACCCTCAACAGTATTAGAGGACATGGCGAGCTTGGTGTCGGAGCTAACCATTGAAGATATGGCTAAAAGAATGTCAGGCTTTGCTTCAATATCGGTCCAGGAATCTCCCAACCAATCTTTGGAAACTCTAAGATCCTTTTTTGGTATATCCAAGAATAAGTTTTCGCCTAAATCACAACAAAGAAAACCTTAGGGAAATATCGAGGGATGAGGCTCTTATTTCTATCCACAAAATCAGTATTTTTGTCTAAAAACCATACCTGGCAAGAAAATATGCATGAGATTGTTGTCCAAGTCGTTAATTTCAGTAATGACTCCTTCCCACCAGCCATCACTCCACCAAGCATCAACAGCAACACCGATTTTGATAGCTAGTTCGGTTGGTTCTTGGAGGGCCGGCCGTATGGTCGGACGACCAGAGTGCCTCATGCCAAGTTTGTCAGGCAAAGCTATTTTAAAAGCTGGGATCCATTCCTACATTTTCAAAGAACTGGTGAGTCAATTCAGATAAGAATTTCTAGTCAGGAAAAAAAAAAATCATTATTCACATTTCATAGCCTTTTGCTAGAAATTAAAGAGATTTCAGAAGTAAACTTATCACTTTATGATCTAAAAAACAATAGCCCAAATTTACCGCACTTTACACTACTACTAAGAAGCTTATAGAAATGTGGCTAAGAAATGTTCTCAATCACTTCAATGATTACCTCAAGATTGCCAGAACCATCTTCATCTACCAAATCATCATATCGAACTCTAATTAGTTTTCCCGATAGACGCAAGATGGAACATCTGAACCAGCATCCCCGGATTCCGCTATCTTGACATAACACCTCTATTTTTTTGTTAATTTCAACATGATTCCAAGAAAACATTCTCCTGTTAGATAGCCTAAACTTAAAGCTTTTGCATTGTTCATCTGTGACCATCTTCTGACATTTGCTAAAAATTCTCGAGTTTTCAAAGTCAAACTCCTCGCATCCTTTACTGCTTCGCCTCCTCTTAGCTCCTACTTTTTTAGAGACATCTGGGGTTAGCTCTGCATCTTCATCCACAGTTAAACTATCACATGCCAAATCCGGTTTTTGGATGACACTGAGATCCAAACAAGAGAGAATGGGCTGATTCAAATAGCCACGCAGTTTACTCAAGTTGAAAGGCTTCAATTTATTACTCCTAAACTGCCTATAACAGAAATGGATTCTACAGGACAAAGCATGAGGGAAAGCCTCGAGGCATCTTTTATAATGTTCTCGAGTTAGGATCGCAGCCGGACCATCAACGCACTCAGCACTGATTGTTTGTGCATATGGTGTCATAAATACTTCTTTTGGGTGCGAATTTCGAAGAGGAATCGCCCCTTTCACCTCCTGACTATGGTGAAACCATCTTACTTTGACCTTTTTTTGGCCTCTTTTGTCTTCATACATATCCTCCAAATAAGCAAGGTACTGATTATCTCCCTTAGCCATGATAAAAACAAAAGATTGAATCTGAACAACAAAAAGAGAAAGAAAATGTCATGGAGAAATGACTTGTACAATTTGATCAATACCCTTTCCTTTGAAGAAATCAAAAGGACTTCTCCGCATTATCACTTTACTATGCAACTCTTCATTAAAATCATTAATCATTTAGTAATTAAGTTATTCATAAGCACTTAAATTGATTTGAGAATAATTTAATTTTCGATATATTTTCTTAACATTCTCTCACAATGTATGACCAATTTCTTATTATTAGTTCTTACATCTAAATTCTTTTAATGGGTTAATTATTACTTTGTCAATATTCGAGGACTTTAACTCTGAAGTCATGATAAGTTACCAAATGTTCCAAAAGTTTGAGCTTGTGAGTTTAAAATAATTTAGTCATTTATTTATTTTCTTCGCATATATTTCAATCAGTTTTTCACATCAGGCTTAATATTATGAAACTCAATCAAATCAGGCTTTAATCCCCTAACTGCATCTTTAATGAAGGTGCTTACCGCTATTGAAGTTCCATTCCTGGAAAATTCAGGGTAGTGCTTAAGCTGCTTCCCACAGATCCATGCAGTGCCCGACCAAACAATGTCAGAATCCGATCCATCACAATCTCTCACACGACAGATCTAAGAACTAAGGTGTCAGATAAAGACTAAAAGCGCGAATTACATGACAAAGTATAAGAATCGGTGAAAAAGTACCTTGTCATCAGGGACATTGTCGAGTGAGTCACTTACTCCCTTCTTTGAAAACAGAAGAGTTTCAACTGACCGATTAGAATTATATTTCAGCAGTTCTGATACAAAAATGCAAATAAATAAATAAATGTTTTCAAGTAATCTAATCAAACAACAGCTAGAAGTTTAAGCCACTTATAGATAAAAGGCCAAGGCATATACCAGAATGCTCCCCATGTAAATGCTGCTTAGAAAGCATAGAAGTTAGCCAATCCACAACCTCTCTTCTAGATCTCCATTTAAAACCACTATGAACAGAACTTTCAGGGCCATAAGCTTGCAAAAATTCATCTGCAACGACATAGAACATGTGTCTAATACTCCTCTCAGTGCCCACAACAGCAAGAATGGATACCCCATTTGAATCCTTCAAAAAATAGTGCACCACTCTGCTGCCTCGCTCTTGTGAGACAAAATGCTCCTTCCACTCCACAAAACAACGGCCATTCCCAGACATTTTTGCAGAAAACAGCAAAGCAGGTCAACTAAACCACTTGAAGCTATAATTTCATAGCTGAAGACTCTCAATAGACATAGAACACAAGGAGAACTCTAACAATTTTACTTCCCAAAACGGGAATCTCAGATAATTAATTTTTACAAACACTACAATCTAGAAATTACGTCTTTATAAAAATTGGGAACATTTATAAGGCAATGATTCACAGAGCCTATGGTTTGTGAGTCTGATGTTTAGGCGAGAAACGCAGATACAGGGCTCAAGATCCCCAGTATGATGTAAACCGTCGAAGTCCTGTCCAGGTGATTCAAGCAGTTTTCAAAATCAAGAACCTTCCAAGATTTCAATCTTTCACAATTCAATGTAAGCAAAGTTGAGAGAAGCATGCATATAAATCTAACAAACTGTAAAAAGTTCCAATTTTTTGCTTAAACTTGATAGAACTGCCAAAACGACATGGGTTTCTGACAAACTCGTCCGGAGATTCCGAACCCATAAAAAATTGAGCTTTTAAGCTTTTTCATCAGATCCAGTGCCCTGATCTGAGAGAATCGAGACTTAGGTTGAAAGTCGCAACAGGCAGAAAGATGAGACCTTCGACCGTCTTTTCACAGAAACGAAGACAAATGAGGAAATGGGTGCGCTAGGAGAGAGTCTATTGAACTCAAAGTGAAGACCTTGAGAAGCTTTCATGTCAGAAAAGACAAAGCGGCGGAAGCAGACGATGCAAAAACAGAAGTGGGAAGAAGAGACTCCAGAGGTTTTATGGTGGGCAAAAAAAGGAGAAGTGAAAAGGAGAGTGTGGAAGATGAGGAAAAAGAAAAATGGAGAACCTGAGAGAGCCAAGGACATGTAAATGGTAAGAGTTGCAGAGTGGTGGGAAAATGGGGCAGTAGGTGTGAGAAAGAAGAGGAAGGGGAAGAGGGTCGCAGAGAGAGGAAAGGAGACGTCTTTGAGTAGTTGCCCTTGCCCACCTATTTAGCTGACTTGTTTCTTAGCTCAGACTCAGAGACGAGGGCTTGTGGGTAAAGTCAAAGAGGCTTTCAGTCCATCAGCCTACTATATTCAGAGATATCATTGACGGTCATATCAAGCAATTGATTTTTTTTTTTTTCATTTGTTCTTGAGAAATTGTTCACCTAATTTTAGGTTTTAATCTTATTGGTGCGTTGAATAAAGATTTTATTAGGTTCCACCCTTAATTTAAAAAAAAAAACAATCCGAAACCAAACCCGAATCGCCTCGATATTTTTGGTTTTATTCAAATCGATTTCGATTCTTAATTTTTTTAGTTTAAACTCAGTTCTGGTTTGGTTTTGTTCGATTTAAACTCAATTTGAGCTGGTTTTGACTGACTTAGTTCTATAATTTATATAAGTATTATAAATTCAGTTCGGTTTTGATCCGTCTTTGAAAGAAGAAATCGACAACCGAATCGTCGGTTCGTTTCAGAATTGGTTTTCTCAAAATTAAAATCAACCTAAATCAAAATTTTTGGTTTGGATTGCTTTTCCATTTTAACCAAACCCATTTTCACATATGGTGTATAGCCTAATCATTATGCTCAAGATTACTAAACCCATCCAGGTCCGGACCAAATTAGACAAACTTACCAAACTTAATATTTTAGATGAAACTTGGACCTAATTTTAAATGAAGGTCTAGCAGGCATGCTTTATTCAAAAGATCATGCCAGTCTGAAGGTCGGTTGTGGCACTAGCCACTAAGGTTGACTACTGTTAAACTAGCAACATGGCCGGTGTAATCTTGTGTTGCAATGCCAAAGAAATTATCTTAGATTCAAAACAAAATATAAGTGATATTGGGACTCCAGATATTGGAGCCACGACCTATGCCCTATTATGTCACAGTGATTGAAGTTTCGTTTATCAAGAAGTTTACTTTTGACTTGTTTTATTTATTTAATGGAAGTTTCTTACGCTGGGCTGAATGTGCAAGTTGGGAAGCTCAAAATCTAACGTCATCAACCAAGCTTACAGCCACCTGTAGAGGCGGCTCCAGCTTATAACAATACAGCTAAGATTAAAGTGTTCAACCCAACATAGCTTTTTTATTTTTATAAATGACCCTGAAAATCAATCGACCTAATTGCATCAAACCAAGGAGCTGGACTCTAAAACTTCTCTCTTCACCACCCAATACATATGCTACACTTTCAATGTCAATTATTCGAACTTATTTCTCAGATCCACAAGCAAAAAACTCTTTCAGAGATACCATTTGATCACGATTCTTGCAGCCATACTTTACCCATTAAAAGATTCATTTGAGATACTAAGCAAGCTCTTGAAAATCCCATATTATAAAGTGATTACTACAGTCTCAGTAATCCTAAGCAGAATATCTATCCAACATGTGAAGTTTAGTTTGTTCATGCCCCTTGTAAGTTTAGTGTGCCGATATTTGTTCATGCCTTGTGATCTGGCATAACAAGATAAGAATTAAGAATAGACCGTATCAAAGATTAAGAAGATAAAAGCTGATGGTAAACATTTATGCAGGTACCTCTCAAGTACCGACATTTGGTCCTCTAGTTGAGATGGGTGGGCCGTTCGAGTATCTCCACTCAGCACAAGCAGAGCATTTCTCTAACTTGACACTGTTTTCCAAGGTGCAGAATTTACAGATCCATAATCTGTACTTGGTTTGGACATCTTTCGGCTTCTGTGAGCCACAAAGCTGGCATATTGGAGCTAGTGGCTGCAATAATCACCATCATTCGCACCAAAATGGATCGGAAAAATTAATCAATCCAAATCGAATATCAATAGTCAGTATATTATAACTTAACATTTTGATCACTTGATTTAACCACAGAGCAAGAAGTCCACAAAAAAACACAAACTTGCTATCATTGCCATAAGTGTTCTAAATGTGATCATAAGAATGAGAGATTAAACTTACTGGATTTAATAAAGTGCAAGTTTCACACGCCCACATAGCAAATTCTTCGAGATGATTGGGAGATACCACACTAGACGATGGCCTGGATGAATCAACAAAACTCGAATTTTGTATAGGCTGTGAAAATTGATTTCCTTTCACCACAGAGGTCTTCAAGGAATTATTTCCAAGATCAACGCTAGACCCGTATGTACAAACATCTTTGGATAAATCAACAGAAGTCTCTAGTGAATCGTTATATGGATTATGGATAAGAGAATCTTCATTTGATTCACGACTTCGCTTTTTACCTCTTTCCTTCGAATTTAGATCATTATCGACACTAGAACTGTTGGAACTGTCTCCAGAAACATTCACATAGATATCTGAGCAACAGTCTTCATTGATGGGAACTTCTTGAGATGATCCACACCAGATATCATCCTGCATTCTTCTCTCCGCAGCCATGGCAGCAGCTTGCACTGGACTAAGTGCAGCCATGATTGAATTATCACCACCAAGTCGATTAGGTCCAGATGGGAGAAGAGAACCCAATCGTGCTCTCTTTTCTGCGGCAGATAATGAACAACTGCGAAGGGATGACAGAGGGGGCTGACGAGAGTAGCCACCCAATCGCTTTCCTGGAAGATCAAAACCCTGCCCTGTTCCTGTTATTCCCTTGGAAATCAACTCTTCACATTCCTGCATTTAAAGCCATTACAACTGAGAAGCAGTACACATATATAGAGCAGTAGTAAATCTTCCCGCACATAATGAAAATTCTTCGACACAAACCAGAAGTTTAACATCAGGTTTGCATAGAGTGAATTTACAATTGAATTTTATAGATATTGTATTGAGATATTACACATTTTAATTGCAGCTTACCAGCCTCAATAGTTCTTTGAAATTATCAATATCATGGACATCCACATGCAAATAACATAGCACAGCATAGCATTCAAGTTGTAAATGATCAAAATATGCACATACTGTAGTACTTAAACATCAGCAAATGAAAGGTAAAAAAAATCTAACCTTTCTTAGTTCATCCCAGAGTTTGTAGAAATTGGCATTATGAGGAGCAATTGAATTATGGCAAAGCTCATGAAGCATGGTATCAAGGATTTGATCAAAGGGGTAGAAATCCCAATCCCTGTTTGGCCTTCGAAGCCGAAGCTTCACATGCACCCCACCTCCTACATTTAACCCCAAAAGAGCCCGATCGCTTGGGCTGCAACATAATCAAATTATGATTTTTGCCCATATGAAAAACAAATTTTTCGCAACAAGAAAAGATAAACATTGCAAAAATACCAAACTACAGACCACATTATAGTAAAGCTAAGACTCTTAAGAAGATAACTCGACAAAAACTGCACAGCCATAACAAGAGTCTTTAACAACAAAATTTTAGGTATTTAACGGCCTTCAGCAATCTACAAATACAGGAAAAGGGATAATCTTTTAATTCTTTTAACATTCTAAATTATCTCGCTCTGATTAGTTAAAGTTGGGTGTGATTTTCACCATCCCTTGGGACCTTTAGAAAATACTCTCTACCAAATGTGCATGTAATATTTCTTCGAACTCCAACTTTTACTAGGAAATAATTTCTTTTTTCTCGACCAACAACCTCTGCGGTAAACACGTTACTTTCATCATTTTTTGATTTTTGGAGATCAGAAAAGAGTAAAACAAAATCAAAAGCATTACCAGAATTCTGAGAGTAGCTTGACCCGCCATTTGCGTTTACGCATAATGGGCTGGACCTGTTTTGCTATCCTCTCAAGAATATTCCTCGCTTCCTCTTGCCCAGCCTTTTTCAGGACTTTGATTTCCCAAACCTTGTTAAGGTCGCCAACATTCATGGCCGATTATAGTTTAAAACCTAAAACCACAAGCTTCGATTTCGAAAGGGAATTAAAACCCACGAAGCCGAAGCTCGTGGAATTTGAAAAACCCAATCATTTCCAAAGAATAACGCGATAGTTTCGAAATTGTAATGGCTAGAGGATTGACTCTTCAGAGGGAATATTGGCGGGCATTCGGATTTTGTAATCGCTATCGCGTCCAACAAGAATATATTTAGGGACTCTGTCTTGATTTCTAAATTTTGAGATTTCATAAAATAAAGGGTAATTATCGATTTGAACCCTGTACTATATACGTTTTTTCAATTCGGCCCTTGTACTAAAAAAACCGACAAACCGAACCCTGTACTTTGATTCTGTTATCAGTTTTAACCTTCTATCAATAATTTCATTAAACCCTCATTGAAAAAACTAACAAACAATCTTAGATTCAGTTGAAATTTTTACCATATGTTCACTACTTAATGAGAAGATGATTTGTAAATTTTCGTGATTTTTTACTACATGTACGATTTATTAAAATTTTATTTTAGTATTTTATAAAAATATTATAATAAATCATAAAAATTTTAGAAAATCACGAAACTTTTTTTATTATCTACCCATAATAGGTTGAACATGTGGAAAATTTTTCAAATAAATCAAATATTGTTTGGTATTTTTTAAAAAAATAATTTATAAAATAAAGAAGAAACTGAGATTAATTTAAACAAATACCAAAAAATATTGGATTTATTTGAAACTTTTTCTAGATGTTCAGCATATTATGGGTAGATAATAAAAAAATTTACGTAATTTTTTAAAACTTGTATGATTTATTATAATATTTTTAAACAATACTAAAATAAAATTATAATAAATCGTAGATATGTTAAAAAATTACGAAACTTCCCAGATTATCTTCTCATTACGTAATAAACTTGTAGTAAAAATTTCAACTGAATCTAAGATTGTTTGGTAGTTTTTTCAATGAGGGTTTTATGAAATTGTTGATAGAATGTCAAAATTGATAACATAATCAAAGTACAGGGTTTGGTTTGCCGGTTTTTTTAGTATAGGGGCCGAATTGAAAAAACGTGTATAGTACAGGGTTCAAATCGATAATTTCCCTAAAATAAATATATATATATATATATAAAATAAATATATATATATATATATATATAATATATATATATATATATATATATATAATATATATATATATATATAGAATGAGTAATCTACATATAGTGTCAGTACACAAATTATCTCCTACTTTGATTTCACGTTTATGTGAAATATACACACTATTCGTTTCTGGGTTGTAACTAGATCCTCCCTTTTTCTTTAATCCTCCCTTTTTCTTTTTTTTTCCATCTCACATCAATAACTCGACCCTTACTATCTATAACTTTATAAGTAGTTTTAGACGAGTTTTCTCTGAAGTTGATACCTGAATACCAAGTATGACTCGTAATAATTTATCTTTCAGGTCATACAATGATTCTTTTACCATATGAAACGTTAATTTACCTATTAAAATATCACTCGTCTCTACCCAAGATCCCAACAGCACTATTCTTTTTGTTGTCTAAATTGCAATGCCAGTGGACTTATAAATGTGGCATTTCATTAGTAATTTTTCATGTTTGTGGCTTGTCACGTGAGTTTGAGTTTCATATTTGTGTGTATGTGAAAAGAATATATATTTTCATATACCAAAGCCTCTATAATTAGTACTTCATGTTCAGAATTGTAACATTTTCATGACATATAATATGTTTATTCTCTAATTATGTTATCTAATCTTACACCATGACATGTCAAACATTGATTGATGCAATTAATATAATAAATTATAAATAATTAAAATAAGTCATTAATTATATTAATTAATGTTTGTTACGTCAAAATGTAGAATTATAATGTAAACTCAGCATTATTCTTTAAGATGTTGTGTTGCACTCTTATTAGAAGCAAGATCTTAATTTGTAACATTGTTATTAACACTAACATTGTCAAGAATTTTATTAAAAATTTTACTATAATATATCTATATAATGATACTAGTGTGAGAATATTCATATTTACAAAATCATTAAAAATTTTAATTTTATTGTTAAAATTTATAAATAAAATGTGAAGTTAGAACTATATTACATATAACATTATGTGCACTTCATAAATCACACGTAATACAAATAGACTAAACATCTCTACATGCAAGGTGTATCCACCGTTGCCCGCAGTTAAAATGCAGTCGCACGCACTTGAAATGAGTGCAAAATGTAGTGAGCAATGAGCGACATCGGCTTCATTCAGGCATACACGCAGTAGCTCGCAGTTAAAATGCGGTTGACCGCCCCTGGATTTAACGGTAAGAGAATTGACTCGTTAACATGCGATAGTTTAAAATTTACTTTGTTAACAAATATAGTTTACGGTTTGTTTCGTCCCTTTTCTTATAGTTTAAAGTTTTTATTTTAATTTTTCTTATATATATTAAATATACTAAAGGCAGACACATAATAGTACACTTTGAAAGTTCATCGTGAGTCATTCAGCTCCACTGGTCGGACTTGTTGAGTCCAAATCGTTTATTCTCTTTTTTTGCTTGGATTCCCCATTTAATGAGTAGAGTAATTTTGATATTTTAATCACTTATACCAATAAATAATATCATATATAGGACATGTAATTATCATTACTTTCTCAAAAGTGAGTTTAGTAAAATCTGAGCTAGTTAGGATTTTTATAGTCCTTGATGTTAGGAATGAAAGAAACCCTGACTGGCCAGCCAAGACCCGAGTGAGGGTGCTTGTCATTGCCACGCACTTGTTTTTATAGCAGCTGAACCCTACGACTTCCCCCTCTCTCGGTTGAGAATCTCCAGGGGCAAAAATTAATCTTTTTCAGTGTTATTTGCCTAATCGCATCTCAATCCGATTAGTTTTCAAGATTTGAGAAGATTCGGGGATTGAAGAGCGCGTTTTCTGATTTGGGTGTTGTTCAGATTTGAGAAAGTTCATGTCTTTGGATTATATTAGTGATCCACAATGGCCGGCGTAGCTTTAGTTTTGGATCTATTGCGAAAAAACCATGGTTTGTATTCTGCTCAATGTCTGCAGTCCAATGGACTATTCTCTGCCACGGCCGCAGCATCTGCCGCCGCTGCCTCTATCGCCGCTGGCGCACCCTTTGCTTCTAGGGCTCTATTCGGGTACCTCTCCCTCTCTAACTTACATAAATAGTGGGTTCTCCCATGTGTCAAATTTACATTAAAAAAAATACTTGTTTTTTCATATACTGCTATTAGTCTATCGTCGAAGTGCCAGCTAGATGCTATTTTAGTTTGTGCAGACGCCAACATTCAATTTAGAGCACACCACACATTATTCACAAATAAGAGTACTCTTCTTTCAGCTTGCCCTCATGTTTAGAATGCTGAACAAGCATTTGGTGTAGGACGTGTGAGTAATTCCTTGTACTTGCTTCAATCCGTTTATCCTGATCAACTGCTGAAATAATTTATATGTAAAAAGGAAAATGTGGTATTTGCGAATGGGTGCATGAAAATGCGTATCCATTTAATAGATTTGGCTGCAAAGTTTCAATATATGCAATGCTTTGCTATTTATATCACTGTTTGTTAACCTAATCTTTGTTTTGTTGTTGTTGTTGGTTCTTTTATCATTCTTTGATTTAAGGAATTAATCCATCTAAATTGAAAACGCAGATATATTTTTAGTAAGAAATCATGCTTTGCTTCCGTGTTTTTCTTCTAGTGCTTTTTAGTCCTGCGTTGTTTCAAATCTGATTCTGCGTACTTTTCTTGAACATGTTGTACTCTAATTTCAGGATTGGAGTTGCTCACTGCGATGCTGGGGCAGAGCTATCTGGAGATTTCTTTTCTAATCTCCGAACAGCCTCGGAAAGAATATTTCATCAAGAGTCTCTCGAGTACAGCCCCAAGGAGTACAATCTTCAGTTAAAGCCACTGTTTTCAGCCTTTGAGTGGAAGGCATTTGCAATGACAACTGTGAGGTCGTTTCTAATGTTTTACTTGCCTCTTCTCGAGCCTCGCTCTAACTTGGAAGAGGATGATGATAACTTCCTACAAGATGGTCAAGACGAACAGCATGTAAACTTGGTCGTCCCCTTTAAGAAATCGGTGATGCAAATCATTCGAGAGGTCCCTTTTTTTTTATTTTCTCCAAGAACAAACACCATTTTGCCCATCTCTTTATTTTCTCTTCTTTTCTTCGTTTTCTTAGTTCGATAATCATTGGCTTCTTTTGATACCCACCATTGTAGACCACTGTTGTAACTACCAGACGGATTCTTGAAAGAATTGCTGTTCATTATGTTTCTCAACGCATGGCGTGGAAGCTTCTAAAAGGTTCGATTCTCGAATATATATCAGTTTTACTTATCTGATATGATCTTATAATGCCGGCTGAATTATCTCTAATTGGTTTGGTGGAGGAATTGATTAATTTGATCTTTCATTGTAGATGTTCCCAAGTCAGCTACTCGAAAGGCTGGAAGAGCCATGCCTACTTGTATCTATTTCTTCAGTGTCAGCAGGACAACTTTCAGAGGCAAAGCCTTTACTCCTCTCCTTCTTCCCCTTTTTGTCTTCAACTTTAACGCTCTAGAATAGTTATATTTTCTTATCCAAAAACAGGACACTTTCTAGGCGTTGGAGCATCCTGGCTCGTTCAAGTTGGAATCGAAATTTATCGATATATTTCTGCCATGGTTAACTCAAAACAGGACTGTGACGTAATCGACGAAAGAGAGGCGATTAAATTACTTGGTAAGAAAGTTGGTGCTACCACCGTAAGGTGTACTGCGTCTCTGGTTTTTGCCTCCATTGGAGCCGGTATTGGTGCCACCCTCATTCACCCTTCCATCGGACAGTGGATCGGTAAGCATTGCATTTTCAGACGATAATTGCTCGATTTTAGATGTTCGGATGGTATTTATTGTTCGATTTTTTCCTCATTCTGCAGGATGTGCAGTTGGGGACTTGGCAGGGCCTATTATTATCGGAGTTGTAGCCGATAAAGCTTTTCATGTGGATTTCGACTTCTAAGATCTAAACACACTCGGAAGATTTGATATTTACTTTGCTGGATAACGTCATTGCCAACTTAAAGCTTGTTAAGAGCAGGTGATGAAAACTGACAGTTTTGTTTTCCTTGTTATCATCATCCTTTAAATTATTGACCCATTTCTTCAAAGATTAGTGCTTTATTCAATTATATTGAGATATGTTGGAGCTCCTAGCGTAGGATTACAAATGAATAGCAACTAATCGGTCGATTTTACGATGTGTTATAAATGTAAGAACGAAGTCAAGTATCCCAAATCATCACACATAGCAATTACTCCAACTCCGAAAAACGCTGGCCAAAAATCTGCAAAAAGGGTGTGTCGACTAATGTAGCCCCGTGAGAGAAATGTTAACGGAGATGCCAACAAAGACTCCACAAGCCTAACCCGTTGAAATTGCAAATATTCAGTGAACCACAGCACCTTGATTGGTGGCTTCTGTGATTATTCCAATGGCTATACCAACTGGGTTTGATTGATTATTCGTAAATGCGAAGGCATATGCAGCAGATGAAAAGAAGGGTTGTTTTGGGATCGGAAGAAGAAGAGCCATGCCCATGGCTATGGCTGCAAAAACCTTGTGAAGAGTTTGTCCACGAGGCCATCCATGCATCCGCGTCTGTCTCTGCGAGTGGCTATGCCTTAAAAGACTGAGTGCACAAAGCAAGGATCAACAAGGTGGATTAAATAACGAGCAAAGATTGATTAAAATTTTGAGCTTCCTCTTCCTTGCTTGGAAATTTGAGCGACCATTTAAGCCATCGCCACCATGATTCTAAATGTCTTGTTGGCATCGCTGACAAAATCTGTTCAAGAGGCATTCTTCACAAAATCTTCTGCAATTACGCTTTGACGATTTTGATTGGAATTTGAAACCTTTGATGCTTTCCAATCTTAACCACAACAAAAGGCCTAAATGACAGAGACGAGGGAGCTGCCTATTTCCAGAGTTGTAGAACTAAGATAAAACTAGGTCAAATAGGTCCCATACCCATGCTGATAAATCATCACTCTGATGAAAACTTTACCCGAAAAGTTCACCCACATTAATAATTCTAGACTTGTACAATAATTCAGCTTAGATTAGATGGCGGTGAATTTGTTCGATAAAAAATAACAAAAAATTAACAAGTCAGATTCATGCAGCAGTGTGAACTTTCTGAAGTTGCAACCAAATTAAGAATCACTCAAGATGAAAGTAAAGGGGAGTAATGCATCTGGCCATAGATTTGCAAAGATTACATATTATTTACTACCAAAAAAAAGACTTCAAGATCATTTTGTCAAAACAATGAATAAGAAAAAAGATCGCCAAGATGCCTCAAGTTCAAGGAACAATACAACTCTTGCATCATCCGACCACTCAAAAGTTGAAATTGCAGGAATTTTAACAACTCTATCCAAATTGAAGTCGGTTTTCATTTTTCAAGGGAACTTACCCGATTGAATCAAATACTAAGATGTCTGTGTCTAATATTATGATTTTTCTTTGGTACTCCTAGTAATTACTCTGCCATTAACGTTTCCAGAACCGACCATGCTGCTTCTGCTCTTGCATCCGCCTGCATCAATAATCAAACTTACATCAGGTTAGACCAATTCCCACCAAGCAAAAACTTTAATTAAAAAATTGAGTGGCAAAATAACCAAATGTGTCATATTTCAATGAAAAATCACTAATAGCAAATATTATATTCAGTTCACTTTCACATGTCCCAGTTATAACAAAAGACAGAAGAAACAGTTGATTTCACCTCTGATGCTCTTTAGAACGTCTAATAAATTCGGAAGGAATATCACATCCTTCATAAGAAGCTAGCACTTTTCTGATGTCAGATGGACCGCTACGAGCAACAACTGCAAATAGGTTGTACAAGATGAAACAAATTACTACAAAAGTTAAAAAGAAAAGAAAAGAAATGAAAGCACAAATATTCGTACAGAAATTTATTTTATTTATTGAGTGGAAACTCCAGAAACTAACATTCAAGGAATGGAATAAAGTCCAGAAGAGCAGTATCATCCGCCTCACACTTCCATGGCTTTATTGTAATACAATTTTCAGGCTGAAGGCTATTTTCAAGTGCATGACCACTCAAATAGATGATTTTTCCAGGTTCTCTGTTAAGCTTTGCGAGGTCCTGAAAGAAGATTCAAAGTCATTTTATGAAAGTATTTTTTACAAGGCTTTTTATGAAACCATCTGAATGTTCTAACAAATTAAAACCACAACTGTCATAATACAATCCTTCAAGCGAAGGAGTTGGGCCACTGAGACTGTACAAGGTGCCAAGAAATTTTAAATATTAAAGTACATTTCACTTCCACAGACTTTTAATTCTGTGCTTATAGAGATTATGACCTCACAATTCCAGAATAGCAAAATAGCAAAATCTCTAAGCTTACAATTGCAGCTCATCATTACCACTAAAATAGTAAATAGCCACAGCAGGAAACACCAAAAGTAAACCACCAAACTTCGTCCTTGAGAAAATAACAAAAGAGTTTTCTAAAATTATGAGATTGGAGTTCAGAGATTAATCTTTCAGTTATATAAGAACCGGAGAGTGTAGCAGTTGTGGCACTATGTTGTTGAAGTTTTGCGTCGACCCCAAAGTCCACCCAGTAGCCACCACAAAACTAAACAATATTTGAGTGTAATATTTCCAGATTCATATCACAAACAAGATATTCAGTAAATTCTTTAGAAACTAAAACAAAAGAACAAAAGCTACAAATAATCGAATGAACATTAAAATTATAGAAGCTTTAAAGAGAGTAACATCCAAAGAGCAACAACTGATGAAACAACTGCCCATTTAGAAGCAAGAAACAGAACAAAGTCGTCAGAAATCACTCACTCTATAATGTGTTCCATTCTGATACTTAGTAGCAGCCCTTGACAATCTATATCGTACACAGTGCTTCGTATCCAACCTCTCAAGGACAGGATCTACATACTGTTATGGCCAGAAAAAAAGAACATAACTAACTGGCCAAACAAAAGATATTTTCAAAGCATAGGAAGGATAAACATAATTACCATATTTGGTTGATCAGAATACACAATAACTTCATAAAACTGAGCTAGATGTTCTAAGAAAGCATCAACGCCAGGTCTTTTAAATGTCTGCCATCCTCTTTCTCGCTTTACAAACCAAGAACAAATTGTTGTCACAAACAAAAGCATTTTGTCGACAATTATAAAATGTCTACTTGAATTACATACAAACACAAGATAGACAGATACTTTTGCAGAAAGGAACATTAGACAGAAT
Organism: Begonia masoniana; assembly: GCA_022432975.1. Lineage (NCBI taxonomy): Eukaryota > Viridiplantae > Streptophyta > Magnoliopsida > Cucurbitales > Begoniaceae > Begonia > Begonia masoniana. Next base: position 2,297,599 of record CM039515.1, on the reverse strand, counting down.
CAATAATAACCAAAATAGAACTACAATCTTGCCAGTATACAAAGACAACATCCTGTCACGTAGGAAAAATATGGAACAATTGGAAAATCCTAGACTTACTGTCCAGTCAGAGTAAACTAATGTTTCGTTTAAATCAAGAACAAGCGTAAACACATGACGTTCCATTGGATGCAAATCTGGAAGAAGTTTTTCGGAGTTTGGCTCTGTATAACCCTGAAATAAACCATGTAGAATTTGGGATCAGACTAATGAACGGAAACAATATCTTTTTCTTTTTCTTTTTTTTTGCCAAACATCACCACAAAAAGAAGAAATATAGACTAAAAGAATGTACAAACTTGAATTTGTTCTTCAATTTGCCTCCGTAAATCCAAGTAAATTTCAATTGTTTTAGCAGGCACTGTATGAATAAACAAAAAAAAAGACAATTAACATTAATGCAAGTACAGAGTTTTCAGCACCTAAAAATCTATTCACATGTTTAAAAACTATATTTACAAAAAATTTAATGACTAGCAAAATTTTTACCAATATCAGAAAAAAGTATGACGATCTATCCTTGTCAATATTAAGCAATGGCCCTAAGTTCCCATAAGTAAAAAATTGCTCGTTCTAAAGTGCTTCTACCATTTTGTAATACCAAAGGTTTATCATTGCCATAGAATAGAATCAAGCATTTGAATAAACTTCGGTGTAATCATAACTCAGGTCCCCACCTGCCATTGCAGTTGAGTAGAGCTTGCCCCAAAATTTCTGCACAGGATATTAGTTGCAGTATTAGAAAGTTGAATGTGTTTGGATGGTAGTAGAAATCGGAAAATCTCATAATAGAGCTAGCTAATACCAAAAATTAAATAATTATTGGCTCATATTGTAATTAACATTTACTGAGGATGAGGTAATTGAAACAGAATATCTATCAAATCCAAAATGCTTCTATGAAGTTATTAAGCAGCTGACACAAAATGATAACTGAAAAAAATAAAAATCACTACAAATTTGCTCAAATTAAATAGAAATGACTCTATAGAGACTTACATCCACACCAGATGCATTGTCCCTAATATTATCATTAGCAGACGCTCGGAGTGCCTTTGCCTTCTTTTCAATTTCATCCGAAGTGTAAGCTAAAAAAAAAAGGATTAGAACCTCACACCAATACGTTTTAACTAATAAGAATAGAAGGAAAAAAATACAGAACTCGTACTAATTGAGACCTCACCATAGCTTGCGTAGCCCGTAGTCAGCATTGCTCCAGTGATAGCTCCCACTAGGCTGTACTTTACGAAGCTCCATGACTTATTGCTAGAAGAACTCGGCGCTTGATCAGCCTGTGGCGGAGGTTGCGGCGGAGGATGATCAGAAATGATCGTTTGAGAAGCTGCAATGGGACCCTTGGAAGCACCGGAGACTACGCCGGAGCTGAGAACCCAACGATGACGCCTAGTAAGGAAGGAGGAGTAGCGGGATCGAAGAATCAGAGAGGACATCTCGGAGGGGATGCGCCTTTTGTCCGCTGTTTCCTTCTTGAGGGTTGAAGCAGGGTTTTTGCAGAGGCAGCGAGGAAAATCTCAACTATAGACTAGCCTTGAGAATTTGGAGGGATGTTTGGTAGCAGGTGTAAGGTAATTCTAGCCTAGAGTGGATCTAGTATTTTAATTAATTGTTTTTAATAATAATTGAGATTATAGTGTTTGTTTTATTTTATTACAAGAGAAAATATTGTAATATTTATATGAAATAACTAAATTTTATATTTAAAAATAAGCAAATTGATACGTTTAATTCATGAAATAAAAAATAAATCATAATCTTCACCCAACTACGACCTCCATTGCAAAACAATGCCAGAATTTCTACATAATTTGAGTTTGCCATATCAATAATAAAATTTATTTCGCGTCGGATTTATTTTTTGTGTTAACTGACCTAATCAAACATGTCAACCATCCTCTCCAAGTGAAAACATTTGCAGAGATGTTGAACATTTCAAAATTTCCCACTTTCTCCTAACTGATGGAAGATTAAGATGGTATATTACGTGTCACGATCCAAAGACGAGGCCACATAAAAATGCTGAATCAAACAACCTAATTTTTGAAAATGACTCAATCGCTTAGACCAAAGCTCAGTTCACAATGAAAAACTTAACAAAAATCAATACCATAACCCACACGAGATAAGATAAAGTTTATATAGTGATAATAAAATAATACAACAAATAATTAAAGAAAATATTGTGATGAAAATAAAATATCAAACATTTAATATAGTATAACGATCAATAAAGAAATGAGAGAATAAGCAAATCTTCAAAAAGAAAAAGAAGAAAAATAACTGTTTGAAAGAAGAAAGAAAAAGAAACGAGAGAAATCTACACGACGGTCAACTGCTACTGCCACCATGATATTTATCTGAGAAAAAAGTAGAGTCTTTTAAGATGAGCGACTAATTAAGTAGAATATTATGCTGCATACAATGCATGAGAAATTTCATTTTAACTTAAAAACTATGAGCTAGTAGAGAAAATACAACGCGTTGATTTTCATTAATCAAAATTTTTTTATCATATTAAAAACAAGCTCCATTATCATCATTGGAGTCAGTTTCAAAAATATTACTACGTATATTGGTATTATATATAAAATAACGTCTCCGTCATCTTTAGTAGAAAACAGAAACAATAACAATAAGTTTCCTTATAGACCTTTACACACCAATTACTTGCAAGACATGTAAGAGAAAAAATTACGGTTGTCTGTAGACCGATCAATCACACGAGGAAGAAAGACCTCATGTCCAAATGCAAGTCAATCTGTGACAGCCCGAAACCGGAGCCATCACTCCGGAACAGATATCAGAAACGGGGACTATTTTTTTTTTAACATAGACAAAACAGGGAGCAGAAATAAATAAGCTGGCGGAAGACTTAGTTTAAAAGGGGCAGCGGTGAATTCAAATAATACAAAAGTGAACAGTGTTCAGCGGAAGATGTAGGCAGAAGCTGTGAATAAAACTGGGCGGAAGAGATAAACTGGCGGTGGATGTCGAATAAGACAAAACAGGTGACGTCAGCCGGATGATACAAATAACTGGGCGGATGACTTGGATGACGTCAGCTGGATGACATAAACTTTGAAGGCAGCGGTGGACTTAAGCTTTTACGCTGGGCGGAAGACTTAAATGATGTCAGCCGGAAGAGGAGGTGACGTCAGCCGGAAGATGTAGTTTTAAACTGGGCAGAAGAGGTGGTGACGTCAGCCGGAAGATGGCTGACGTCAGGCGGAAGACACAGACAGTAACTGAGATCGGATGAGGAGATGACGTCAGCCGGAAGATGGATGACGTCAGCCGGAAGACATAAATACACTGGGCGGATGACTAAGGCATATACTGGGGCGGATGACTAAGGCATATACTGGGGCGGATGACAGAATTGACTTTGACTGGGGCGGATGACTGAGGCAAAAATTGGGGCGGATGACTAAGGCAAAACTTGGGCGGAAGACTTAGGTTTTAAGGGCAAAATTCACATCTTTAGACAGGAAAAACATATAGACAGAGAGCTTATGACAGAAAACATAAACGTCTCAGATTCTCAAACCACTTCAAAAACATGGTTCTTGAACGAAACAGAAAGCATGACAGAAGTTTAAAGAATTTCACTATACATAGAAAGCTCTAATACCAGAGACCATTCGTGTACAGACTACAGAGAATGTTCCAAACTATTTCAGAACACATCAGAACGTAATTCAACTGTCAAATACAGCAGAAGCAGAATGCATAAAGGATGTAGACCTTCAATGCCCGATTCTAAACAAGATTGTTAAGCATACTTTACAATTGACAGATACTTTAAAATTGACAGATTTAAAGGGACAAACTGCATGTATATTTCCAAAACCAGAAATCATCCATGCATGAACTAACAGAAATATCCCAAACAAATTCCACAACATTCAGAATATAAACTTAACTGTCAAATACAACGGTTTTAAAACATTGACACAAAAGCTATACATTGTTTCAGAATTTCAGAGACAGTACAGAATTTAACATGTGATTATAGAATTTCCCAAAACAGAAGTTTTTACAACAAAAACCAGAATTTTCCAGAAAACTTTACAAAATAGACAGTACAGAAAACTTAAACCTCGGATCAGAATTTGTCTAACTGCAGCAACTACCCTGAGAGCTCGAGCCATCAACCACCTATTCATCAGATTGAGGCACAAAGTCCTCATTTTCAGGTTCATTACCTATATCAGAGAGTTCACCTATGAGTCTAAAACTCAGTAAAGACATAATCAGAATGCAGTGATGCAAAATGCTATGCATGCGGTTTTCAGAATACAGTGACAGAACTTTACAGTACATTTTAGTGGCTGAAGGGTATAAGTGGGGCTTATAGGAGAACAGGCGTGACAGAAGTGCACTATCAGGCACTAACAGAGAAACGGTACAGAAATACAGAACAGAACACCAGTCTCCGTCCCACACTTAACCAATACATTTCAGTCAGATTTTATCTTGTTTAATTTCAAACAGTGTGCAGAAATCGGTTTTGCATGAGCTTTCAGTGAAAACGTGTATGCATGAACTTTCACAGTGCTTAACTTGAACAGCAGTTAACAGAATAATATAACAGAATCTAAAGAGAAAACAGATAACTCGGAACTTAACTGTAACTTTCTCTACCCGAAACCTCCCGACAGAAACTGAAAACCTAGTACCTCCGTGATGTAGGGCCAAAAGGGCCAACCTACGGGTATGAACTTACCTGTTTGCTGCAATAAAAGATGCACGAATGTCTCTGGAACGCTCGAATCTGTAGCATGCATGTAAAAGAATTAAACAGCTGCAAAATGCTAACTATTAACATGTAAACTATGCAGCAGACTTTGTTGACTTAAATGGTGTTTTAAGTCTAAATTGTTTTTGATGATGTGTTTATATGATTAACTTGGTAATTTGATTATGTTTATTGAATAAGAATTATAAATTATGCATATGAGTTTAATCTGTTGGAAATGCCCTTGGTAAGGGTATTTTAGTATTTAATGCATGTGATTAAGTGTACAGGGCTGAAATGTGTTAAACAAAGTAATCAGTCCACCGGTCACAAAACGACAAGAGCGGAGTCGTTTACAAGACTCAGTCCACCGGTCACAAAACGACAAAGGCGGATGAGCTAAAACGAATTACTCCACCGCTCGGTAGACGACAAAGGCGGATAAGCTAAAACGAATTACTCCACCGCTCGCTAGACGACAAAGGCGGATAAGTAAACTGAGGTACTCCACCGCTCGCTAGACGACAAAGGCGGATGAGTAAACTGAGGTACTCCACCGCTCGCTAAACGACAAGGCGGATGAGCTAACACGATGAAGTCCTACGCTCGCTAAACGACAAGGCGGATGACTTCAAAAAATTTCTCTTCCGGTCACTAAACGACAAAGGCGGAAGACGTCTCAAATTTAATCATCCTATGCCGGTTCAAGTGTTTTAAAGCTTCATCATCCATTGGCGGTTCAAGACTACAAGTCAGCTTTGTCTTCCGCCAGAATTCAAATTAGCCGCGAAGCTACAGTGACGTCGTTTTCAGCCATAACTCCAGAACATTAATGGCGACGACGATTTGCAACTACAAACGGCAACGGCTACCTGAACTTGTACGAAAGCTGCTCCAACGGTAACTAAACTTCTATTATTGGATAAGGAGCATTGAAGCCAAGCCGATCTGAAGACAGAGTATTTAAGTCGAGCTTAGAGCACGAAGGAACAACTTTTGCGAATTTGAATACTGAGCCCTAAGCTGCGAAAGTGAGAATACTCTGTATTTTATTCTACATCTCTCAAATCTAACTTGAGATTCAATTACTGTGAGAGTGTAGTCTGCACTTAAATTTACAAACTCAAATCATTTGTAAAGGCAGTGGATTGACGCCCGTGAAGTTCAATCCAGATCTGTAAAGGCAGTTGATCGGAGCCCGGAATCCCGATCTGTGTATTCTCGTGAGGAGAAGAGTAAGGATCTTCAAGGGGTGAGCCTTGGAGCGTGGACGTAGGCAGTTTGGCCGAACCACGTAAAAATACTGGTGTCGAATCTCTCTCTCTCTCTCTCCTTTTATTATTTGATTACTTGTATCAAATCTATAAGTTAAATAGAAAGAGAAACTAGATTGATTCTTAATTAAAATTAAAAAGTCTAATTCACCCCCCTCTTAGACAATACCGATCCTACAGACTTATCTCAGACTTGTAGAAAACAGCCAGTGTGTTTTCACACAAAACCGAGAGTTTTTCCAAAATGACTTAACCTAAAACTTCAGCAGTACTCATACTTTTACTTGTCCTTGTTATCAGCGTGAGTAGATGCTTACCTTTGCTGAAGGAAACAGAAGAAAAAGGAGGAAAACAAAGTGTTGGTGCTTTGTCAAAATCGCCAGGAAGAGGGAACAGCAAGCAGTGGGAAGAAACAGATGAGAAATGAGGGTTTCACGTAGGAGGAAGAACTTAACTTCTTCACCAAGTCGCCAGGTGTCACTCGACCATTGGTTTTCTCCTAACCACCTTAAATCCTTCCTCTTTTACCCTGCCATTGGTTTCTAACCAATTTGGTATTTAGTTCCACAAATTGATTCTTAACCAAATGCTTTGTTTTGGTTACACCACAGTTTAGTTCTCCACTAAATATTCCTACTATTTCACCAAAACTTACATTGTATTAATGTAAACTTAATCTCGTTCGATAATCAAAGAGATAATTCCCCAGCCAAAAATGCCGGGCGTTACACAATCGCATATTAATTGTAACAACAAAACATCACTTCTAGGTTTAGGGATTCGAAACCCTCGTAGATATAAACAAAACACTTTTACACAACAGAAAGTGAGTAACAATGAAAAGGTCTAACACAAACCAAAATAATAGGAGGCATGTTCCCCGTGTATACAAAATGAAATGAGATTCCATCTATGCATTAGGAGTGGGAATTAGTTTGGTTAAAATCGAAAAGGGAACCGAATCGAAGGTCGGTTAATTGCAATCGAAAATCGATTTTGGAACCGAACCTAACTGAGAGTTTTCAAATTGGTTCTCGGTTCCTACTTTCAAAAACCGATCAAAATCGAACCTAACCGAATTTATTATATTCATATAATTTTTAAAATTTTAATATTAAAAATTACAAGTATAGACTAAAACTGTCAAAACTGGCCCAAACCGAACAAAATCGACACAAAAACTGAAATTAAACCGAAAGAACCAAGAATCAAAACCGAACTAAGGAGAAGCAAAAATCGAACCAAAACCGAGGTTCTCCTCAGTTTGATTTGGTTTCATGTATCCAATACCGAACTGATCAGTTCAGTTCCAATTTTGTTCAAAACCAAACCAAACCAAACCGAACCAATTTCACCTTTAGTATGCATGAAATAAGCGTATAAAATTGGCGTACATATAATATAAAAATTGACATAATGTTAAACAATACATGTCAAATTTTATACGTGATATTTCACATAACAAGGGTTTTGAAAACCATCATCCAATGCAATATGATAAAGAAACCTCTTCCTCGATGACGGTTGTCTTACTGACTAGTCAAAAAGCTTTATTAGGGACAAACATTGGAATCATAAAACATCGTTTGAACCTAAAAAAAAAACCTACAAAATCCCATATAAAAACTAGGGACAACGGATGGGTCTGATGTCGGAACTAAAAACCCAATTTAGAAGAAAATGATAAACAACTGCAAAATTTGCCCAAGTGCGTAGCACCGAGGAGAGAAAATTCCCATAAAACTCGTTGTCCGGTCGTTAGTAGTGAAAGCCTGGATAAGTACCACGTACACCAAAATTTCTATCACGTTTTCCCGCAGCGGAAGTCTGGATTTCTTTCGCGGTCATCTATAGTAGAAGCCTGGACTGCTGCCACATACGCTTCAAGCGGAAGCCTAGATTGCTGCCATGGATGCCAAACTTGTATCCTTTGCGGTCGCCTAGCTCAACCAGCAGACGACCGAAGACGATGTTTCTATGATGAATTTTGCAAAAAATAAAAAATAAAAAAACTTGTTTTTTTCACCAATTTTCACCTCCAATCAGTTTAAAAACTTGCAAACTGTAGATCGATAGAAATGACGTAAAAACAACCAAACATTTTGAGTTTTCAAGCTCAAAATCAGACTTTAAAAATTAAAACTAACAAAACATCAAAAGAAAAACTAAACGAAAACAGAGGTTCGAAATCGACTTACCCTTGAAGAACGTCCACAAAAGTTGAAGATCGAAGCGCTACGAACAACGTTGAAATCGAAGCGCTACATTTCCATGTCTTCACTCTTAATATGTCAAAAAATATAACTACGTACCACTTCTCTTACTATTTCCCCCTCGAGTCTCGACAATACTCTCCTTCGAGAAAATTATTCACCAATTATAATTGGTTCGCTACATTCACCTGCTGATGTAATATCTGCAAAATATAAGTTACAAATTAAGTATATAATACATAATAATTACTAAAAAGAATAAAGAAAAATTTAAAACACACATTTTTCAAAATCATCACTCCCATCGTTGAAGTGTTCTAAATCACGTATTTCTCCACGAAACCAACTTTGACTGTAAATAAGTGCCTCGACAGTCTTTGGTGATAGAGAACTACAAAAAGAATCTAATACACGTTCACCACTACTGAAAGCTGACTCCGAAGGAACTGTGGAAATATGAATAACCAATATATCTTTTGCAATTTTACTTAATATTGGATATTTCAATGAATTCAATTTCCACAATGCCAAAATATCTTGATTGTCCGAAAAAATTTCTAACTCTTCAGATAAATATTGATCGACTTCACTTGAATCATCTCGCTCACTAAGACTGTTGCAAAATTTTTGAAATAGCTTATTGTGGCTTTGTCCTGTGGATGAAGATGTCACAACACTAGTTCTACAATAATTCTGTGACATTTCAATTCCCAAATCCGCTTTGTATTGAAGATATAATCTGTTAATCACTGTCCGTATGTTACTCACCAAATTGGTTGCTTTATTATTGTCAATCAACGTTGTAAGACAAAGTTTGAAATACTCTAACTTACATCTCAGATCTAAGACAACTGCAACGTATATTAAGAAATTAATATTCTCACAATTTCCTCAGTACTTGTCAAATTTTCCTTGCATTCCAATAGCCATTTTCCTCAATGATGGATTGTCACACTCAGCATACTCGAGGATAACCATTTTCAAATTGCATAGTTTGCTAAAATACATATTTGATGTGACATGTGAAGAGGCTGAAACAGTCATAGTCATATCATAAATTTTTTTTAAAAACTTAACAAGTTCTCTACACTTTGTCCAATCTGTTGTAGTGGGAGGTGTGTCCCCACTAAAATTAGCAAGGTAATTACTATCGGTTATCATTAACTTGTCAAAAGCTTTTTCAAACTTTTCAGCACTAGCTAACATCAAATATGTAGAATTCCATCTTGTAGACACATCAAGAGAAACACCACTTTTGCATGCAATCTTAACATTATCTGCACAATTTTTAAAATTTTGTAACCTTGCAGGTGAAGATCGAACATTTTTAATAGCTCTACGCACTCTAGCAATAGCCTCTTGATGATCTTTCAATCCATCACATACAATCAAGTTCAATATGTGTGCAAAACATCGCATATGCATGTATCCTCCATTCAAAATCAAACCATTCCAATTTCGAACACTTTTGATCAAATATGAAATTGCAACATCATTCGAAGAAGCATTGTCAACTGTGACAGTCAACACATTTTCAATTCTTCATTCACGCAAACGTCTTTCTAATTCTCTACCAATTGTCTCACCTTTATGACTGGAAATCAAATAAAAATTTAAAATTTTCTTATGCATAGTCCAATCACTATCAATGTAATGACCAGTTAAAACCATGTAATTTAAATTCTGAATAGAAGTCCATGTATCTGTAGTCAAGCATACTCGTTGTGATGTTCTTCTAAAGTACTCTTTCAATTTCATCTTTTCTTTTTCATAAAGACTAAAATTATCATGAGCAACAGTAAATCTAGAAGGTATAGAAAACTTTGGTTGCAGATATTGAGAATATTCTATAAAACTCTCTCTTTTAACAAACTTGAAAGACAATTCCTCATCTTCGCAAGTAGTTCTCGACAAGTAGCAGTACTAAAACATGCAAGTTGTTGTCCCTTATTATTCATATTCTGAAAGCTCAAAGTCTTTTGTTTCACATCTACATTTGCCAATAATTTTGCACAAATACAGATGTATTTTTTCAAGCTTGATGTCCCATTTTTCAGTGTAACACATGCATATATTTTTCCACAGGGATTACATTTGGCTCTAGCATTTTTATCCTCGCCATCGTTAACAATATTAAAATAATTCCAAACTTCAGATTTCTTTGCTTTTTCCCTTCGAACACTAACAGTAGAACTAGTCAAAGGAGTAATCGCTACATTTTGATTTTCATTAGTACTTTCTATTTCCATCCTATAAAATACAATAAGTTATCAAACGAAGTAGCCAAATTGAACAATCTAATAAACATCTTTACAAATTACATAGCAAACAAACACATCAACTATAACACAACAGAACATGCTGAAAAATAAATTCTAACAAAGTACAAACATATAATGAACATTAAACACAAAGTGCTCTCGGTCAACAGTTTCGAAGAGTCTCCAAAAAAAAATGCAATCTAAAAGTGCTCTCGGTCAACAGTTCCGAAGAGTCTCCCAAAAACAGAAAATGCAATCTATAAGTGGCACTATCAAACTTAAATTTTTTGGCAATGATAATCACTAATTTTTTGGCACTAATAGACTTAAATTATGATGCATTATCAACAATGATAATCACTAATTTTTTGGCACTAACAGACTTAAATTATGATGCATTATCAACAATGTTAATCACTAATTTTGAGTCACTAAAAGACTTAATTTTTTGGCAATGATACTCGACTCTCACCGAGAGACCCTGTAGCATTATTTCACTAACTTTCAATCTAACACTAACAGGGTCGGCACTCTCTCAGTGAAGCCGAGAGAGTGCCCCAAATGCCATAACAGAATCACGAGAAATCGAGATACAGTGGGCATCGAGAGAGTAAAACCACAATAGGTATGAAAAGTGAGAGCAAAAAATACCTGTTGTGCGAATAGCGAGCCGGCGAGAGCGACTGGAAGAGACGGCGAGATACAGCTACGCACGGCGAGGGCGACTGGTGGCTGGCACGAGAGACACGGCAAGGCGACTGCGAGAGACACGGCGAGGCAAAGAAACAGGGAAGGTGTAACGACTCCTCATCCCAGCAAGATATTGTCTGCTCCGGGGATTGGGCCGCAGCCCAATATCCTCCCCTCATGGCTTTGTTTGGCGAGAACACTTCCCGGAAGGTCACCCAACCTGGAATTACTCTCGCCGAAACCCTCTTAACTTCGGAGTTCTTATGGGATCCGTTGTCAATTGAGCTCCAAAACGCGTCTTGCTATGTTGAGAGGGATCTCTTACATATGTTTTATTTCCATGTACTTCCCCAAGCGCTCCCAGCAAGATATTGTCTGCTCCGGGGATTGGGCCGCAGCCCAATATCCTCCCTCATGGCTTTGTTTGGCGAGAACACTTCCCGGAAGGTCACCCAACCTGGAATTACTCTCGCCGAAACCCTCTAACTTCGGAGTTCTTATGGGATCCGTTGTCAATTGAGCTCCAAAACGCGTCTTGCTATGTTGAGAGGGATCTCTTACATATGTTTTATTTCCATGTACTTCCCCAAGCGATGTGGGTTCGTAACGGCCCCTCCTTCAACGGTAGAACCCTCCGGCCCAGGTCAGCCACAGGATCCGCGGAGCTTTACCCACCTCCGGCCCAGGTCAGCCCCAGGATCCGCGGAGAATGGGTGGTCCCGTAACATGCGTTGAAAGACGGGTCGTCACAATCACCCCCCCTCGGGGGCCCAACGTCCTCGTTGGCCACATTTCCGGTTGGGTACAGGCTCTGATACCATTTGTAACGACTCCTCATCCCAGCAAGATATTGTCCGCTCCGGGGATTGGGCCGCAGCCCAATATCCTCCCCTCACGGCTTTGTTTGGCGAGAGCACTTCCCGGAAGGTCACCCAACTTGGAATTACTCTCGCCGAAGCCCTCTTAACTTCGGAGTTCTTATGGGATCCGTTGTCAATTGAGCTCCAAAACGCGTCTTGCTATGTTGAGAGGGATCTCTTACATATGTTTCATTTCCATGTACTTCCCCAAGCGATGTGGGTTCGTAACGACCCCTCGTTCAACGGTAGAACCCTCCGACCCAGGTCAGCCCCAGAATCTGCGGAGCTTTACCCACGTCCGGCCCAGGTCAGCCCCAGGATCCGCGGAGAATGGGTGGTCCCGTAACATGCGTTGAAAGACGGGTCGTCACAGAAGGCAGGAAGAAACAGGGAAGGCGAAGAATTCAATCGACTCGAAGAAGAGAAGTCTGTCGAGGACTCCAGCGAAGCGAAGAAAAGAAACTGAGTTCGATTTTTAGGGCATGGGTGGGCAGCGGCCAGCTTAACGGTCCAGGCCAGTTCTAAAAAAATTGTTGTCACCAAACCCGAGAACCGCACCAATAATTGCGGTTCTTGAAAAAAAAAAACCGATATCTATTAATTTGTAAGGCAAAACCGCCTAGAACCGGACCAAACCGTCGGTTCTGGGCCGGTTCTTCGGTTCTCGGTTTTGTTGCTCACCCCTAATTTGTTTTCCTCTATTTGATAAAATAATTCAATAAAATTATAATAAATCGTACAAGTGTTAGAAAATCATGAAATTTCCAGATTATCTTCCCATGATGTGGTGAATATGGGGTAAAATTTTCAAATAAATCTAATATCGTTTGTTATTCTTTAAAAATTAATTTATAAAATGAAGAAGGAAAGGGAGGCCGGATCGTTCTCCCAGACCAGCCCCCCGGTTCTGGCACACGTAAAATGGCCCCCCGTTCTCAAGGACCTGCCCCTGCCAGGGTTTGAATTGTTAGATTTTTGACATTTTAAGGTTTTAGTTGTTAGAGTATTTAGTTTATGGAGTGTTTCAAATTAAACTCATATTTTGGAGTTCAAATTGATTTGAACACTTGATTCTTTGTTTTCTTTAATTTTGAATAATAAATTCCTTTTTTAAAAAAATATAAGATATAATTTAGATAATATTACAAAAGTAGGAAATTTAATTTTCAATTTAATTATAACATGAATAAGAATTGAATCGAAAGATAAAATAAATCCTAATGCTATTAGGAATCCAACTTCATCTCTATAAATACAACACTTTGGTTATAAATCCTAATGCTATTAGGAATCCAACTTCATCTCTATAAATACAACACCTTTGGCTTCCATTCTTCACATTAATTTTCTCGGCTTAGCATCTTTTTCTAGTTAAGGAGCCATTCGAGATCATGGGTACAGGAGGAATTGTTGTGTCCGGCCGGAAAGCTTATCCCGGAAGACTCACCAATAAAGTTTTGGTTACATGTATTATTGCTGCGAATGGTGGTTTGATCTTTGGATACGATCTCGGTATTTCAGGTTGGGATTTCTCCTCATCAAACTTAGTTGTCATAGTTTTCACCAACTGTATTCTTAATGTGCGAAATTTATTTGGAGTTTGTGTTTTTGGTTTGCTTTCCACTCTAGCCGACCAGTTTTGAATTCCTTATAGATTGAAACCATCTAAAAATTACTTTTTAAGGAAGAGGACTGGCTTAAGATGATGTTTGTAATTATTCTTTTTGGGGACATCCACGAAAGTCGTTGTGTTCCCAAAAAGAAAACTATTAGAGTTGAAATAAAAAGTATAGTAAAGTTGTTTTATGAGTGGAGTCTATTCAATACGAAAAGTTGGTTTTTTTTTTTTTTGGTTAAATTTTTTGTGGTTTCTTATCTCGATGTTGCAGGAGGAGTGACTTCTATGGATTCCTTTCTTCAAAAATTCTTCCCGGCAGTTTATGAAAAAGAGATCTCCATTCGTCTCTCTGATGATCAATATTGTAGATTCAACAGTCAAACCCTAACGCTCTTCACTTCCTCCCTTTATTTGGCTGCTTTAGTTTCCTCTGTGGTTTCTTCTTTTGTGACTCGTCTTTTTGGAAGACGGACCACTATGCTTTTGGGGGGAGTTCTCTTTCTTCTTGGAGCTCTCATCAATGGCCTCGCCATAAGGTTATGGATGCTCATCGTTGGCAGAATCTTTCTAGGTTTGGGGATTGGATGTGCCAATCAGGTATCTATTCTACATCTTTATTTTTTTTTAAAGATTTCATCGGCATGTTTGATTTTGTGTTTTCTTCTAACTTTGGTTATTTATTTGACAGTCTGTGCCAATCTACGTCTCTGAGATGGCCCCTTATAAATTTCGAGGAGCATTGAACATGTTGTTTCAACTCTCAATCACGATTGGGATTCTCGTTGCTTATCTGCTCAACTATTTCTTTGCTAAGATCGAGGGCGGCTGGGGATGGAGACTGAGCTTGGGAGGAGCAATGGTTCCAGCTTTAATCATCATCATTGGCTCCTTCTTCCTCCCCGACACTCCCAACTCTCTGGTCGAACGAGGTAAATACGAAGAAGCAAAGACTCAGCTCCTTCAGATCCGAGGAGTTGAAAACGTGGATGCTGAGTTTGAGGATCTAGTTGCAGCTAGTGAAGCTTCCAAGTTAGTGAAACATCCATGGAGGACTCTCCTGACGAGGAAGTGCAGGCCCCATCTCACATTCGCCTTCTTCATTCCTTTCTTCCAGCAATTTACAGGCATGAACGTCATTACTTTTTACGCGCCAGTGTTGTTTAGAACAATTGGCTTTGGAAGCAATGCTTCTCTCATGTCTTCCGTCATCACTGGTGCTGTCAATTCTATCGCTACTTTGGTCTCCATCGCCACAGTCGACAAGTTCGGAAGAAGATTCCTTTTCATGCAGGGGGGAGCTCAAATGTTCATCTCTCAGGTATGAGATTTTTTGTTGAAGGAGTTTGTACAAATTAATGCTTTCAACTTCAATTTTTAATTGTTGTCGGTTCCAGGTTGTTATCACGATTGCCATTGCTTGCAAATTTGGAATAAATGGAAACCCTGGAGTGCTGCCAGATTGGTACGCATATGGAGTGGTGACCTTCATCTGCGTGTACGTGGCTGGATTTGCATGGTCATGGGGGCCACTTGGATGGTTGGTTCCGAGCGAGATCTTCCCCCTTGAAGTTCGATCGGCAGCTCAGAGTATAAATGTTGCGGTCAATATGTTATGCACTTTCTGCATCGCCCAAGTGTTCACTGCCATGCTTTGCCACATGAAATTCGGTTTGTTCATCTTCTTCGCCATATTCGTTTTAATAATGAGCGTCTTCGTCTACACCTTGCTGCCGGAAACTAAAGGAATTCCGATCGAAGAGATGACGAGCGTTTGGCAAAAACATCCTTACTGGAGCAAGTTTGTGGATCCAAAAGACACTACTACGGTGGTCGGAGCAACCGAACAAAATGTCTGAAAGCTAGTTAAAATCTTCTAGGATTTAGTAAATTTTATGAATTAGCAGCGTTGGTTTTATTTTTATAATTTTCTGTTTTGTTTTTATCATCTGTTTTAGTCACGGATATTGATTTTGCGTTGGTATTTTTTCCACGTTAGACTCTTTAATTGTTATTATTTTTTTGAATTTATAGTTTATTTTTGCCTTGAAAACATCTTTCTCTAAATTATTTCTTATATTTTTAAAAAAAAATAAATTTTTTATTCGAAATTAAAGAAAACATAGAATCAAATAGCATGAGGTCCACCTACTGTAGGAAATATGTAAGAGAACATCAACGGTGAAGTCAAAAAGTTTCTTTTTACTTCTCATTTTAAAAACTGTTTTCTTTTGGAGTCAAATAAGTAGTTGAAAATAATGTGAACAGTTTCAAATATTGTTTTCGTGATTTGATAATCAAAATAATTTAGAGATAATTAACATTTCATGTGAATACACATATAAAGATTATGATAAATTATGAATAAAACAAAGAAGATGATTGGATAGCCACAAAAATTACGTAGATCCATATTTTCTCTTGTTGCCACTAAAAGATTTAGTTCATGGAAAGTAAAAGAAAGATGAAAGTATAAATAAGATTTAAAGAAATCATTTTAAAATACTAGAAAACAAAAATAATTCTTCTCCGAATTGAAGTTGATGCCCTTCTATCTCTTCCTCTTTTCTCTTTGTTTCACCTTGTTCTGTGCGTCGTCTCTCTCCAGCCCCTTTTTCTTGTCATTTGCTGCCTATATTCAAAGCTTTCAAATCCTCATTCTCTTACTTCAATTCCAAAAAATGTTTATTTCCTTCCAATCTTTCGAATTCTCTTCGGTCTATATTTTTCACTTTTATCAAGATTTATTTTGGTTTCTCCTATCTAACTTGAATTTGAAAATCAAATTAAATCTTTTTTTTCTTTTTTACCTTGTGCTTGATTGTAACACTTCCTTCTATTCTTTAAGGTAAGCTTGTTTTATCATCTCTTCATCGTCAATCTACAATTAGTATAAATTTTGAATGAATATCTGTTTAAAAAGATCAAAAACATATATTTTATGCGAATCTAATGTTGTGCGTAATGTTGTAGCATTATGTAACAAAATATAATTTTTTTTTTAATTAATCATCGATTTTCAATAACAATATTAATAAAATACACAATATAATAACTCTTTTTTAAGAGTAATCACACCCAAAACTTAAATCATTGCACGTCCTCGAGTGATGTAAAAAAGAATAAAATGATCAACTTTGAAAATTAGTTTAACCATGCTACAAACATTTTCATCCTAAATTTTCAAGATTGCCTTCTGTAGGATCAAAATTGTCTAAGAGAGGGGTGAATTAGATTTTTTAATCTTTTTAAAACTAACAGCAAACAGACAGGTAATAAACTTAAAAGAGAGAGTTAGAGAAAATTCAACACCAGAATTTTTACGTGGTTCGGCCAAAACCTGCCTACGTCCATGCTTCAAGGTTTCCCCCTTGAAGATCCTTTCCTTCTCATCAGAGAACAAAAACAGATCGCGCTTCACGGGCGACGATCTACAGCCTTTTACAGAAACCAGATTGCTCTTCACGGGCGACAATCCACTGCCTTTTACGGAATCGTGAGTTTGTAATTTTCAGCACAAACAACACTCTCTCAAAGATTAAATCTCAAGTTACAGAATAAAGAGATGTAGAATACCGAGTATTAAGATTTTGGCTCGTTAGGGCTCAATATCAATTTTTGTAAAAGTTCTTTATTCGAGCTATCTTCTCGGCTTATATACTCTGTCTATTCTCGGCTCTTAGACATGAATGCTCATTGTCTGAATATGGAAACTTTATGACCGTTGGAGAAACATCCGTACAGAGACAGCTAGCGGTTGCTTTCTGGAGTTGCTATTCACCCGTCGCCATTAATGCTCTGGAGTTTAAGTTCTGGACGAGGTCATTGTTTCTTCGCGGTATATTTAAATCTGGCGGAAGATACTGTTCTTTACAATGCCTGAACCGCCATAGGTAGATGTGTAACGACCCCTCATCCCAACAAGATATTGTCCGCTCCGGGGATTGGGCCGCAGCCCAATATCCTCCCCTCACGGCTTTGTTTGGCGAGAGCACTTCCCGGAAGGTCACCCAACCTGGAATTACTCTATCCGAAGCCCTCTTAACTTCGGAGTTCTTATGGGATCCGTTGTCAATTGAGCTCCAAAACGCGTCTTACTATGTTGAGAGGGATCTCTTACATATGTTTAATTTCCATGTACTTCTCCAAGCGATGCGGGTTCGTAACGGCCCCTCCTTCAACGGTAGAACCCTCCGGCCCAGGTCAGCCCCAGGATCCGCGGAGCTTTACCCACCTCCGGTCTAGGTCAGCCCCAGGATCCGCGGAGAATGGGTGGTCCCGTAACATGCGTTGAAAGAAGGGTCGCCACAAGATGTATCTTTAAAAAACTGAACCGATACTGTTCACCGGATGACTTCGCCTTTGAAATTTCAGCGGTGGATGACATCAGAAATTTTAGCGGTGAATGTCTTCAGAATTTGTCGTTTAGCTATCGGTGTATGTCTTCTTTGAATTACAGCGGTGGATGTGCAATTTTGTCGTGTAGCTGGCGGTGGATGTAAACTTTGAATGCCAGCGGTGAATGTACACTATTTTCTGCTAGCGGTGGATGTGCTCTTTGAATTCCAGCGGTGGATGTGCAATATATAAAAACAATTTCAACCCTGTTTTTCTGAACACTTAAACAGATTTATTAGAGAACTAAAATACCATTTTCAAAGGGCATTTCTAGATAAATGCAAATAACATAGTTATTTGTTTATTCATTGACCTCACCCATTTAACTCAATAATCAGTTAATTATTCTAAGCAACATAATCTTAATCAAATTACATTACTTAAAAACACATCATCAAAAATATCGTTAGACTTAAACATAGTTTAAGTCAACACCTTCAACTATAAATTTATGAAAATTCTAACATATCATCTAATCTTCATGTAAATATAATTTCGAATCATTCTCAAAGTAATGTATCCCTTAAAAAAAGTATGTTTGCATGCTAAAGATTAGAACTTCTTTAAACCACCTAAGTCTCATTCTATCACGCTCAATTCAAAACTTTAAACTTTATGTACTAATTCCGTAAATTCTATATACTAACTTAAAGAAATTAAAAACTTATGACTCTCAAACTCAGTTCTTTCTTAAGTATTTGGGAAAGGGAAATTACCGCTCTGGACCGCAAAGTATACATTTTTTTCAATTCAAACATTAAAGTATCAAATTTGACGATCCAAACCTTAAAGTATTAATAACCTAACAAAACGAACCTTGGCGGACGTCCTATAACCGTCCGTTCTAGAATTTTGTAATAGAACAGACGAACTCTTAAAAATAAAGTCTGTCCGTTCTAGAGAATAGACGCACTCTGGGCGGGTGGTGACCGTCCTCTCTTAAAATTAGGACGAGAGCGGACGGTCACCACCCTCTAAATGTGCGTCATTTCTTTACAATCTGGCTAGAGCGGACGGTCATCACTCTCCAAGAGTGCATCTTATCTCCGCACACCACCATTAACTTTATTTTATAATTAATTTTAAAAAAATATCAAACAATGTTGGATTTAATGGAAACTTTTATCACATGTTCATTATACTATGGAAAAATAATCTGAAAATTTTCATGATTTTGTAACATTTGTATGATTTATTATAATGTTTTTACGTATATTTTATAAAATAAATCACTAAAATTACAATAACTTGTACAAGTGTTAGAAAATCACGAAAAGTTTCAGATTATCTTTTCATGATGTGGTGAATATGGAATAAAATTTTTAAGTAAATCCAATACCTTTTACTGAACGATACTAAACGATATTGGATTTATTAAAAATAAAATTAAAAATAGTAAACAATATTGGATTTATTTACAAATTATATCAAATGTTTACAACGTCATGAGAAAATAATCTGAAAAGTTTCGTGATTTTCTAACACTTGTACGAGTTATTGTAATTTTAGTGAATTATTTTGTAAAATATATGTAAAACAATTATAATAAATTATAAAAATGTTATAAAATCATGACAATTTTTACATTATTTTTCCATAATATAATGAACATGTAATACAATTTTTGATTAAATCCAATTATGTTTGATATTTTTGTAAAATTAATTTATGAAATGAGGTTAATGGGGGTGTGGGGAGATAGGACGCACTCTGGGAGAGTGATGGCCGTTCGCTCTAGCCAGATTTTAAAAAAGGATGCACGTTTGGAGGGTGGTGACCGTCTTCTCTCGTCCTAATTTTAAGAGAGGATGGTCACCACCCTCCCAGAGTGCGTCCGCTCTCACCAGATTTTAAAGAAAAGATGCACGTTTGGAGGGTGGTGACCGTCCGCTCTCGTCCTAATTTTAAGAGATGATGGTCACTATCCTCCTAGAGTGCGTCGTTCTCTAGAACGGACTGACTCTATTTTTAACAGTCCGTCCGTTCTACGACAAAATTCGAGAACAGACGGTCATAGGACGTCCGCCAATGTTCGTTTTGTTAGGTTATTAATACTTTAAGGTTTGGATCGTCAAATTTGATACTTTAAGGTTTGAATTGAAAAAAACGTATACTTTGAGGTCCAAAGCGGTAATTTCCCTTTATTATAATTTGTTTACCTCTATTTGATAAAATAATTCAATAAAATTATAATAAATCGTACAAGTGTTAGAAAATCATGAAATTTCCAGATTATCTTCCCATGATGTGGTGAATATGGGGTAAAATTTTTAAATAAATATAATATCGTTTGTTATTTTTTAAAAATTAATTTATAAAATGAAGAAGGAAAGGGGTGCCGGATCGTTCTCCCAGACCAGCCCCCCGGTTCTGGCACACGAAAAATGGCCCCCCGTTCTCAAGGACCGGCCCCTGCTAGGGTTTGATTTGTTAGATTTTTGACATTTTAAGGTTTTAGTTGTTAGAGTATTTAGTTTATGGAGTGTTTCAAATTAAACTCATATTTTGCACTTCAAATTGATTTGAACACTTGATTTTTTGTTTTCTTTAATTTTGAATAATAAATTTCTTTTTTAAAAAAATATAAGATATAATTTAGATAATATTACAAAAGCAGGAAATTTAATTTTCAATTTAATTATAACATGAATAAGAATTGAATCGAAAGATAAAATAAATCCTAATGCTATTAGGAATCCAACTTCATCTTTATAAATACAACACCTTTGGTTATAAATTCTAATGCTATTAGGAATCCAACTTCATCTCTATAAATACAACACCTTTGGCTTCCATTCTTCACATTAATTTTCTCGGCTTAGCATCTTTTTCTAGTTAAGGAGTCATTCGAGATCATGGGTACAGGAGGAATTGTTGTGTCCGGCCGGAAAGCTTATCCCGGAAGACTCACCAATAAAGTTTTGGTTACATGTATTATTGCTGCGAATGGTGGTTTGATCTTTGGATACGATCTCGGTATTTCAGGTTGGGATTTCTCCTCATCAAACTTAGTTGTCATAGTTTTCACCAACAGTATTCTTAATGTGCGAAATTTATTTGGAGTTTGTGTTCTTGGTTTGCTTTCCACTCTAGCCGACTAGTTTTGAATTCCTTATAGATTGAAACCATCTAAAAATTACTTTTTAAGGAAGAGGACTGGCTTAAGAAGATGTTTGTAATTATTCTTTTTGGGGACATCCACGAAAGTAGTTGTGTTCCCAAAAAGAAAACTATTAGAGTTGAAATAAAAAGTATAGTAAAGTTGTTTTATGAGTGGAGTTTATTCAATACGAAAAGTTGGTTTTTTTTTTTGGTTAAATTTTTCGTGGTTTCTTATCTCGATGTTGCAGGAGGAGTGACTTCTATGGATTCCTTTCTTCAAAAATTCTTCCCGGCGGTTTATGAAAAAGAGATCTCCATTCGTCTCTCTGATGATCAATATTGTAGATTCAACAGTCAAACCCTAACGCTCTTCACTTCCTCCCTTTATTTGGCTGCTTTAGTTTCCTCTGTGGTTTCTTCTTTTGTGACTCGTCTTTTTGGAAGACGGACCACTATGCTTTTGGGGGGAGTTCTCTTTCTTCTTGGAGCTCTCATCAATGGCCTCGCCATAAGGTTATGGATGCTCATCGTTGGCAGAATCTTTCTAGGTTTGGGGATTGGATGTGCCAATCAGGTATCTATTCTACATCTTTATTTTTTTTTAAAGATTTCATCGGCATGTTTGATTTTGTGTTTTCTTCTAACTTTGGTTATTTATTTGACAGTCTGTGCCAATCTACGTCTCTGAGATGGCCCCTTATAAATTTCGAGGAGCATTGAACATGTTGTTTCAACTCTCAATCACGATTGGGATTCTCGTTGCTTATCTGCTCAACTATTTCTTTGCTAAGATCGAGGGCGGCTGGGGATGGAGACTGAGCTTGGGAGGAGCAATGGTTCCAGCTTTAATCATCATCATTGGCTCCTTCTTCCTCCCCGACACTCCCAACTCTCTGGTCGAACGAGGTAAATACGAAGAAGCAAAGACTCAGCTCCTTCAGATCCGAGGAGTTGAAAACGTGGATGCTGAGTTTGAGGATCTAGTTGCAGCTAGTGAAGCTTCCAAGTTAGTGAAACATCCATGGAGGACTCTCCTGACGAGGAAGTGCAGGCCCCATCTCACATTCGCCTTCTTCATTCCTTTCTTCCAGCAATTTACAGGCATGAACGTCATTACTTTTTACGCGCCAGTGTTGTTTAGAACAATTGGCTTTGGAAGCAATGCTTCTCTCATGTCTTCCGTCATCACTGGTGCTGTCAATTCTATCGCTACTTTGGTCTCCATCGCCACAGTCGACAAGTTCGGAAGAAGATTCCTTTTCATGCAGGGGGGAGCTCAAATGTTCATCTCTCAGGTATGAGATTTTTTGTTGAAGGAGTTTGTACAAATTAATGCTTTCAACTTCAATTTTTAATTGTTGTCGGTTCCAGGTTGTTATCACGATTGCCATTGCTTGCAAATTTGGAATAAATGGAAACCCTGGAGTGCTGCCAGATTGGTACGCATATGGAGTGGTGACCTTCATCTGCGTGTACGTGGCTGGATTTGCATGGTCATGGGGGCCACTTGGATGGTTGGTTCCGAGCGAGATCTTCCCCCTTGAAGTTCGATCGGCAGCTCAGAGTATAAATGTTGCGGTCAATATGTTATGCACTTTCTGCATCGCCCAAGTGTTCACTGCCATGCTTTGCCACATGAAATTCGGTTTGTTCATCTTCTTCGCCATATTCGTTTTAATAATGAGCGTCTTCGTCTACACCTTGCTGCCGGAAACTAAAGGAATTCCGATCGAAGAGATGACGAGCGTTTGGCAAAAACATCCTTACTGGAGCAAGTTTGTGGATCCAAAAGACACTACTACGGTGGTCGGAGCAACCGAACAAAATGTCTGAAAGCTAGTTAAAATCTTCTAGGATTTAGTAAATTTTATGAATTAGCAGCGTTGGTTTTATTTTTATAATTTTCTGTTTTGTTTTTATCATCTGTTTTAGTCACGGATATTGATTTTGCGTTGGTATTTTTTCCACGTTAGACTCTTTAATTGTTATTATTTTTTTGAATTTATAGTTTATTTTTGCCTTGAAAACATCTTTCTCTAAATTATTTCTTATATTTTTAAAAAAAAATAAATTTTTTATTCGAAATTAAAGAAAACATAGAATCAAATAGCATGAGGTCCACCTACTGTAGGAAATATGTAAGAGAACATCAACGGTGAAGTCAAAAAGTTTCTTTTTACTTCTCATTTTAAAAACTGTTTTCTTTTGGAGTCAAATAAGTAGTTGAAAATAATGTGAACAGTTTCAAATATTGTTTTCGTGATTTGATAATCAAAATAATTTAGAGATAATTAACATTTCATGTGAATACACATATAAAGATTATGATAAATTATGAATAAAACAAAGAAGATGATTGGATAGCCACAAAAATTACGTAGATCCATATTTTCTCTTGTTGCCACTAAAAGATTTAGTTCATGGAAAGTAAAAGAAAGATGAAAGTATAAATAAGATTTAAAGAAATCATTTTAAAATACTAGAAAACAAAAATAATTCTTCTCCGAATTGAAGTTGATGCCCTTCTATCTCTTCCTCTTTTCTCTTTGTTTCACCTTGTTCTGTGCGTCGTCTCTCTCCAGCCCCTTTTTCTTGTCATTTGCTGCCTATATTCAAAGCTTTCAAATCCTCATTCTCTTACTTCAATTCCAAAAAATGTTTATTTCCTTCCAATCTTTCGAATTCTCTTCGGTCTATATTTTTCACTTTTATCAAGATTTATTTTGGTTTCTCCTATCTAACTTGAATTTGAAAATCAAATTAAATCTTTTTTTTCTTTTTTACCTTGTGCTTGATTGTAACACTTCCTTCTATTCTTTAAGGTAAGCTTGTTTTATCATCTCTTCATCGTCAATCTACAATTAGTATAAATTTTGAATGAATATCTGTTTAAAAAGATCAAAAACATATATTTTATGCGAATCTAATGTTGTGCGTAATGTTGTAGCATTATGTAACAAAATATAATTTTTTTTTTAATTAATCATCGATTTTCAATAACAATATTAATAAAATACACAATATAATAACTCTTTTTTAAGAGTAATCACACCCAAAACTTAAATCATTGCACGTCCTCGAGTGATGTAAAAAGAATAAAATGATCAACTTTGAAAATTAGTTTAACCATGCTACAAACATTTTCATCCTAAATTTTCAAGATTGCCTTCTGTAGGATCAAAATTGTCTAAGAGAGGGGTGAATTAGATTTTTTAATCTTTTTAAAACTAACAGCAAACAGACAGGTAATAAACTTAAAAGAGAGAGTTAGAGAAAATTCAACACCAGAATTTTTACGTGGTTCGGCCAAAACCTGCCTACGTCCACGCTTCAAGGTTTCCCCCTTGAAGATCCTTTCCTTCTCATCAGAGAACAAAAACAGATCGCGCTTCACGGGCGACGATCTACAGCCTTTTACAGAAACCAGATTGCTCTTCACGGGCGACAATCCACTGCCTTTTACGGAATCGTGAGTTTGTAATTTTCAGCACAAACAACACTCTCTCAAAGATTAAATCTCAAGTTACAGAATAAAGAGATGTAGAATACCGAGTATTAAGATTTTGGCTCGTTAGGGCTCAATATCAATTTTTGTAAAAGTTCTTTATTCGAGCTATCTTCTCGGCTTATATACTCTGTCTATTCTCGGCTCTTAGACATGAATGCTCATTGTCTGAATATGGAAACTTTATGACCGTTGGAGAAACATCCGTACAGAGACAGCTAGCGGTTGCTTTCTGGAGTTGCTATTCACCCGTCGCCATTAATGCTCTGGAGTTTAAGTTCTGGACGAGGTCATTGTTTCTTCGCGGTATATTTAAATCTGGCGGAAGATACTGTTCTTTACAATGCCTGAACCGCCATAGGTAGATGTGTAACGACCCCTCATCCCAACAAGATATTGTCCGCTCCGGGGATTGGGCCGCAGCCCAATATCCTCCCCTCACGGCTTTGTTTGGCGAGAGCACTTCCCGGAAGGTCACCCAACCTGGAATTACTCTATCCGAAGCCCTCTTAACTTCGGAGTTCTTATGGGATCCGTTGTCAATTGAGCTCCAAAACGCGTCTTACTATGTTGAGAGGGATCTCTTACATATGTTTAATTTCCATGTACTTCTCCAAGCGATGCGGGTTCGTAACGGCCCCTCCTTCAACGGTAGAACCCTCCGGCCCAGGTCAGCCCCAGGATCCGCGGAGCTTTACCCACCTCCGGTCTAGGTCAGCCCCAGGATCCGCGGAGAATGGGTGGTCCCGTAACATGCGTTGAAAGAAGGGTCGCCACAAGATGTATCTTTAAAAAACTGAACCGATACTGTTCACCGGATGACTTCGCCTTTGAAATTTCAGCGGTGGATGACATCAGAAATTTTAGCGGTGAATGTCTTCAGAATTTGTCGTTTAGCTATCGGTGTATGTCTTCTTTGAATTACAGCGGTGGATGTGCAATTTTGTCGTGTAGCTGGCGGTGGATGTAAACTTTGAATGCCAGCGGTGAATGTACACTATTTTCTGCTAGCGGTGGATGTGCTCTTTGAATTCCAGCGGTGGATGTGCAATATATAAAAACAATTTCAACCCTGTTTTTCTGAACACTTAAACAGATTTATTAGAGAACTAAAATACCATTTTCAAAGGGCATTTCTAGATAAATGCAAATAACATAGTTATTTGTTTATTCATTGACCTCACCCATTTAACTCAATAATCAGTTAATTATTCTAAGCAACATAATCTTAATCAAATTACATTACTTAAAAACACATCATCAAAAATATCGTTAGACTTAAACATAGTTTAAGTCAACACCTTCAACTATAAATTTATGAAAATTCTAACATATCATCTAATCTTCATGTAAATATAATTTCGAATCATTCTCAAAGTAATGTATCCCTTAAAAAAAGTATGTTTGCATGCTAAAGATTAGAACTTCTTTAAACCACCTAAGTCTCATTCTATCACGCTCAATTCAAAACTTTAAACTTTATGTACTAATTCCGTAAATTCTATATACTAACTTAAAGAAATTAAAAACTTATGACTCTCAAACTCAGTTCTTTCTTAAGTATTTGGGAAAGGGAAATTACCGCTCTGGACCGCAAAGTATACATTTTTTTCAATTCAAACATTAAAGTATCAAATTTGACGATCCAAACCTTAAAGTATTAATAACCTAACAAAACGAACCTTGGCGGACGTCCTATAACCGTCCGTTCTAGAATTTTGTAATAGAACAGACGAACTCTTAAAAATAAAGTCTGTCCGTTCTAGAGAATAGACGCACTCTGGGCGGGTGGTGACCGTCCTCTCTTAAAATTAGGACGAGAGCGGACGGTCACCACCCTCTAAATGTGCGTCATTTCTTTACAATCTGGCTAGAGCGGACGGTCATCACTCTCCAAGAGTGCATCTTATCTCCGCACACCACCATTAACTTTATTTTATAATTAATTTTAAAAAAATATCAAACAATGTTGGATTTAATGGAAACTTTTATCACATGTTCATTATACTATGGAAAAATAATCTGAAAATTTTCATGATTTTGTAACATTTGTATGATTTATTATAATGTTTTTACGTATATTTTATAAAATAAATCACTAAAATTACAATAACTTGTACAAGTGTTAGAAAATCACGAAAAGTTTCAGATTATCTTTTCATGATGTGGTGAATATGGAATAAAATTTTTAAGTAAATCCAATACCTTTTACTGAACGATACTAAACGATATTGGATTTATTAAAAATAAAATTAAAAATAGTAAACAATATTGGATTTATTTACAAATTATATCAAATGTTTACAACGTCATGAGAAAATAATCTGAAAAGTTTCGTGATTTTCTAACACTTGTACGAGTTATTGTAATTTTAGTGAATTATTTTGTAAAATATATGTAAAACAATTATAATAAATTATAAAAATGTTATAAAATCATGACAATTTTTACATTATTTTTCCATAATATAATGAACATGTAATACAATTTTTGATTAAATCCAATTATGTTTGATATTTTTGTAAAATTAATTTATGAAATGAGGTTAATGGGGGTGTGGGGAGATAGGACGCACTCTGGGAGAGTGATGGCCGTTCGCTCTAGCCAGATTTTAAAAAAGGATGCACGTTTGGAGGGTGGTGACCGTCTTCTCTCGTCCTAATTTTAAGAGAGGATGGTCACCACCCTCCCAGAGTGCGTCCGCTCTCACCAGATTTTAAAGAAAAGATGCACGTTTGGAGGGTGGTGACCGTCCGCTCTCGTCCTAATTTTAAGAGATGATGGTCACTATCCTCCTAGAGTGCGTCGTTCTCTAGAACGGACTGACTCTATTTTTAACAGTCCGTCCGTTCTACGACAAAATTCGAGAACAGACGGTCATAGGACGTCCGCCAATGTTCGTTTTGTTAGGTTATTAATACTTTAAGGTTTGGATCGTCAAATTTGATACTTTAAGGTTTGAATTGAAAAAAACGTATACTTTGAGGTCCAAAGCGGTAATTTCCCTTTATTATAATTTGTTTACCTCTATTTGATAAAATAATTCAATAAAATTATAATAAATCGTACAAGTGTTAGAAAATCATGAAATTTCCAGATTATCTTCCCATGATGTGGTGAATATGGGGTAAAATTTTTAAATAAATATAATATCGTTTGTTATTTTTTAAAAATTAATTTATAAAATGAAGAAGGAAAGGGGTGCCGGATCGTTCTCCCAGACCAGCCCCCCGGTTCTGGCACACGAAAAATGGCCCCCCGTTCTCAAGGACCGGCCCCTGCTAGGGTTTGATTTGTTAGATTTTTGACATTTTAAGTTTAGTTGTTAGAGTATTTAGTTTATGGAGTGTTTCAAATTAAACTCATATTTTGCACTTCAAATTGATTTGAACACTTGATTTTTTGTTTTCTTAATTTTGAATAATAAATTTCTTTTTTAAAAAAATATAAGATATAATTTAGATAATATTACAAAAGCAGGAAATTTAATTTTCAATTTAATTATAACATGAATAAGAATTGAATCGAAAGATAAAATAAATCCTAATGCTATTAGGAATCCAACTTCATCTTTATAAATACAACACCTTTGGTTATAAATTCTAATGCTATTAGGAATCCAACTTCATCTCTATAAATACAACACCTTTGGCTTCCATTCTTCACATTAATTTTCTCGGCTTAGCATCTTTTCTAGTTAAGGAGTCATTCGAGATCATGGGTACAGGAGGAATTGTTGTGTCCGGCCGGAAAGCTTATCCCGGAAGACTCACCAATAAAGTTTTGGTTACATGTATTATTGCTGCGAATGGTGGTTTGATCTTTGGATACGATCTCGGTATTTCAGGTTGGGATTTCTCCTCATCAAACTTAGTTGTCATAGTTTTCACCAACAGTATTCTT
The DNA here is from genome assembly GCA_022432975.1 of Begonia masoniana. Classification (NCBI taxonomy): domain Eukaryota; kingdom Viridiplantae; phylum Streptophyta; class Magnoliopsida; order Cucurbitales; family Begoniaceae; genus Begonia; species Begonia masoniana. Next base: position 2,268,983 of record CM039515.1, on the reverse strand, counting down.
AATGTGCGAAATTTATTTGGAGTTTGTGTTCTTGGTTTGCTTTCCACTCTAGCCGACTAGTTTTGAATTCCTTATAGATTGAAACCATCTAAAAATTACTTTTTAAGGAAGAGGACTGGCTTAAGAAGATGTTTGTAATTATTCTTTTTGGGGACATCCACGAAAGTAGTTGTGTTCCCAAAAAGAAAACTATTAGAGTTGAAATAAAAAGTATAGTAAAGTTGTTTTATGAGTGGAGTTTATTCAATACGAAAAGTTGGTTTTTTTTTTTGGTTAAATTTTTCGTGGTTTCTTATCTCGATGTTGCAGGAGGAGTGACTTCTATGGATTCCTTTCTTCAAAAATTCTTCCCGGCGGTTTATGAAAAAGAGATCTCCATTCGTCTCTCTGATGATCAATATTGTAGATTCAACAGTCAAACCCTAACGCTCTTCACTTCCTCCCTTTATCTGGCTGCTTTAGTTTCCTCTGTGGTTTCTTCTTTTGTGACTCGTCTTTTTGGAAGACGGACCACCATGCTTTTGGGGGGAGTTCTCTTTCTTCTTGGAGCTCTCATCAATGGCCTCGCCATAAGGTTATGGATGCTCATCGTTGGCCGAATCTTTCTAGGTTTGGGGATTGGATGTGCCAATCAGGTATCTATTCTAGATCTTTTTTTTTTTTTTAAGATTTCATCGGTATATTTGATTTTGTGTTTTCTTCTAACTTTGGTTATTCATTTGACAGTCTGTGCCAATCTACGTCTCTGAGATGGCCCCTTATAAATTTCGAGGAGCATTGAACATGTTGTTTCAACTCTCAATCACGATTGGGATTCTCGTTGCTTATTTGCTCAACTATTTCTTTGCTAAGATCGAGGGCGGCTGGGGATGGAGATTGAGCTTGGGAGGAGCAATGGTTCCAGCTTTAATCATCATCATTGGCTCCTTCTTCCTCCCCGACACTCCCAACTCTCTGGTCGAACGAGGTAAATACGATGAAGCAAAGACTCAGCTCCTTCGGATCCGAGGAGTTGAAAACGTGGATGCTGAGTTTGAGGATCTAGTTGCAGCTAGTGAAGCTTCCAAGTTAGTGAAACATCCATGGAGGACTCTCCTGACGAGGAAGTACAGGCCCCATCTCACATTCGCCTTCTTCATTCCTTTCTTCCAGCAATTTACAGGCATGAACGTCATTACTTTTTACGCGCCAGTGTTGTTTAGAACAATTGGCTTTGGAAGCAATGCTTCTCTCATGTCTTCCGTCATCACTGGTGCTGTCAATTCTATCGCTACTTTGGTCTCCATCGCCACAGTCGACAAGTTCGGAAGAAGATTCCTTTTCATGCAGGGGGGAGCTCAAATGTTCATCTCCCAGGTATGAGATTTTTTTTTGAAGGAGTTTGTACAAATTAATGCTTTCAACTTCATTTTTTAATTGTTGTCGGTTCCAGGTTGTTATCACTATTGCCATTGCTTGCAAATTTGGAATAAATGGAAACCCTGGAGTGCTGCCAGATTGGTACGCATATGGAGTGGTGACCTTCATCTGCGTGTACGTGGCTGGATTTGCATGGTCATGGGGGCCACTTGGATGGTTGGTTCCGAGCGAGATCTTCCCCCTTGAAGTTCGATCGGCAGCTCAGAGTATAAATGTTGCGGTCAATATGTTATGCACTTTCTGCATCGCCCAAGTGTTCACTGCCATGCTTTGCCACATGAAATTCGGTTTGTTCATCTTCTTCGCCATATTCGTTTTAATAATGAGCGTCTTCGTCTACACCTTGCTGCCGGAAACTAAAGGAATTCCGATCGAAGAGATGACGAGCGTTTGGCAAAAACATCCTTACTGGAGCAAGTTTGTGGATCCAAAAGACACTACTACGGTGGTCGGAGCAACCGAACAAAATGTCTGAAAGCTAGTTAAAATCTTCTAGAATTTAGTAAATTTTATGAATTAGCAGCGTTGGTTTTATTTTTATAATTTTTTTTTTTTTTTTTGGTTTTATCATCTGTTTTAGTCACGGATATTGATTTTGCGTTGGTGTTTTTTCCACGTTAGACTTCTTAATTATTATTATTTTTTTGAATTTATAGTTTATTTTTGCCTTGAAAACATCTTTCTCTAAATTATTTCTTATATATTTTTTTTTAAAATAATTTTTTTATTCGAAATTAAAGAAAACATAGAATCAAATAGCATGAGGTCCACCTACTGTAGGAATATTATCAATACTTAAGAGAACATCAACGGTGAAGTCAAAAAGTTTATTTTTATTTCTCATTTTAAAAACTGTTTTTTCTTGGAGTCAAATAAGTAGTTGAAAATAATGTGAACAGTTTCAAATATTGTTTCCGTGGTTTGATAATCAAAATAATTTAGAGATAATTAACATTTCATATAAAGATTATGATAAATTATGAATAAAACAAAGAAGATGATTGGATAGCCAAATCAATTTAAATTAATTTAAACAGACTTAAATCTAAATGTTTAGAGAAAAACGATAAATCGCATAATAATTAAACTATATTAATTAAAGATGTATTAAATTACAACGTGATAAATAGAATAAAAAAGGAAAATCAAATATTTTTCTATTTAATTGCATAATATTTTTCCATTTATTTATTTATCTACATGCCTTGATAGTTTCTTTTTAACAACTTTTATAATGGGATTTAGTCATCATTGAGGCTCGATTGTTGCTTTGTAATAATCTTCAATGCAAATCTTATACATGCAAATGGATGGACGAAGACTTATACCATTGATGTCCATAATTGACCACCTTATGGCTGTGTCTTGTATATTCTGAGCACTCTTAGTAACTTGTCTTCTTCTACAATGGTGAGATCAAACAAAATAATAATTGGAAGTGTGGAGGTTTTTACTAGGAAAGCATATCTTAAGTGTTTGGTAGAGGCTTTAGTTCTATTGATGGTGCCTCCTCAATTAATTCCTTTGTTGCCAGATTGTCGACGACGTTGAAAAATAACAAGTCTTCTAAACTTGTACTTGAACTTTCAAGTATGCTTTATCTTGAATAACTGTAAGATATACTTTGATGCTAGTTGGATGTAAATGTTATTTTCAATATATATTTCTCCGTAATCACCCACAAAATAAACTCTAAAATTATAGTTAAGAAATCTCATGATTTGATAGTGAGTTATAGGTTCTAATAGAAAATTAGGTGAAGTCAAAAAGTGAGGGGGGTGAAAAGGAAGAATTTGAGGGTGTATCTTGAGTGGGTATCTTGGGTGTGGCCCGTCCTAACACACGTATAATTGTTTTATGTCTGTTTTATAAAATAATTCATCAAAATCATAATAAATTGTACAAATGTTAAAAATTTTCAAAAATTTTCAGATGATTTTTCCATTATATGATAACCATGTAGTAAAAATTTAAAGTAAATTCAATATATTTTAATATTTTTTTTAAATTTAAATTATAAAATGAAAAAGGAACGAGAGATATTTTAAACAAATATCAAACGATATTGTATTTACTTTAAAATTTTACCACATGTTCACCATATCATGGAAAAATAATTTGAAAATTTTCATGATTTTCTAAAACTTGTATGATTTATTATAGGAAAATTACCGCTTTGGACCTCAAAGTATACGTTTTTTTCAATTCAAACCTTAAAGTATCAAATTTACGATCCAAACTTTAAAGTATTAATAACCTAACATGATAAATCATGGCAGACGTCTTATGACCGTCCGTTCTCGAATTTTATCGTAGAACAGACGGACTTTTAAAAATAGAGTCTGTCTGTTCTAGAGAACAGACGCACTCTGGGAGAGTGGTGACCGTCCTCTCTTAAAATTAGGACGAGAGCGGACGGTCACCACCCTCCAAACGTACATCCTTTCTTTAAAATCTGGTTAGAGCAGACGGTCATCACTCTCCCAAAGTGTGTCCTATCTCCGCACACCCCCATTAATCTTATTTTATAAATTAATTTTATAAAAATATCAAACAACATTGGATTTAATTGAAATTTTTATCACATGTTTATTATATTACAGAAAAATAATATAAAACTTTTCATGATTTTATAATATTTGTATGATTTATTATAATTGTTTTACATATATTTTATAAAATAATTCACTAAAATTACAATAACTCGTACAAGTGTTAGAAAATCATGAAACTTTTCAGATTATCTTCTCATGATGTTGTAAAAATTTAATATAAGTTTTAAATAAATCTAATATTTTTTACTTTTTTTAATTTTTTTTAATAAATTCAATATCGTTTAGTATCGTTCAGTAAAAGATATTGGATTTACTTAAAACTTTTATCACATATTCACCACATCATGAGAAGATAATCTGAAACTTTTCGTGATTTTCTAACACTTGTACGAGTTATTGTAATTTTAGTGAATTATTTTATAAAATATACGTAAAAATATTATAATAAATCATACAAATGTTATAAAATCATGAAAATTTTCATATTATTTTTTCATAATATAATGAACACGTCCTAAAATTTTCCATTAAATCCAACTTTGTTTGTTATTTTTGTAAAATTAATTTATAAAATAAGATTAATGGTGGTGTGTGGAGATAGGACGCACTCTTGGAGAGTGATGACCATCCACTCTAGTCAGATTTTAAAGAAAAGACACACGTTTGGAGGGTGGTGACTGTCCGCTCTCGTCATAATTTTAAGAGAGGACGGTCACCACCCTCCTAGAGTGCGTCCGTTTTCTAGAACGGACAGACTCTATTTTTAAGAGTTTGTCCGTTCTACGACAAAATTCGAGAACAGACCATCATAGGACGTCTGCCAAGGTTCGTTTTGTTAGGTTATTAATACTTTAAGGTTTGGATCATCAAATTTGATATTTTAAGGTTTGAATTGAAAAAAACGTATACTTTGAGATCCAAAGCGGTAATTTCCTTTATTAGTATGATTTTCCACCCATCGAGTATCCAAAAGGTTCACTCGAGTTGAAAGTGGATTAGAGAATCACAATACAATTTTTTTTATTCCCCCAAACTTATTTACATACTATATTCATGAATCATTTGTGTCTAATTTCTTCTTGTTTAGTATTGAAAGTTTATAGATCTAGATATAAGTTTTTAAATTTGACCATTGATTGAATAATCCTTAGATTTTTCTAGAAATTCCTAATTTCTAACAAAATGTGTAGAAGGGAATTACAATGGGAATATTCCTAAAATTTGTTTATTGAATTTTAAATGAATGTGAAAATTTTCAAGGAATTTAAAATTTTTAGGCAATTAAAGGTTACAATGGCGATTCGAAGATCAAGCAGTGTAACCCTAAGTGGTCGGCGAGCAACATCTGCAACGCCACCACCCGTAACTGTAATCAATAAACATACTCTGATCAAATTTATGGATTTGAAATCCAAAGAGCAAGTCATGACTGCCCTATTACCCATTTTTATAACATCCAAACAAGACAACCTTCACGCAGTAGAAGGTGTACTAGAATAGCATCGTGATGGTTTTATACCGAAATCATCCAAAGCATAAGGAGGATTCATCTTCCAATATGTATATCACATCAAGAATAAAATATCATGCATCAACGGTAAACATGTAAAACATATATATACATATACATAAAAAGGTGATGTGATGGTGACCAGGGTTTGCTATGTTTTTCATGGGTGATAATTCATCAAAATAAGATTTTTATAAACCATGCAATGCAGTGCAAAAATTATAAAACTCCTACCTCGATGAGAACTGCTCTTTCTATGCATAGGAGCGAGCGACAACCTTTGTTCATCGCTACTTGAAGATGGGTCGATTGCCCGGTCAAAACTTATAGGCAGGTGTCGACCCACTACTCGAGACTTATAGGAACGGATTGATACCTTCAAGCAAGGGTGGACCTTAATCCTCTAAGGTTTCACTAGGTGTCAACCACCGCCATTAGCAATCGACACTTGTTCTTCTCGGGTTTTAGTCGTGGTTGACACCTTCACCATAGTGTCGACCGACCTCCCCAAGGGGTCGACACCTGTTAGCCTTTGTTTCCAGTAACACCGTTTGAAGTGTCGAACGACCTTCCACAATGGTCGACACTTAGACGATTTTCAGCTATGAAAAGTCGCGAAAATCGCCTCTCTATTGTTTCTCACCTCCATTCGGCCAAACAACATACATAAAACTTAAATCTATCTAGATAATCAATAAATAACCTATGGATTCGAGTTTCTAAGCTGAATTCATTAAAACTCTAAATTTCAAAACTTAAAAATAGAGAAAAAACTCATCAACTCTCGAAATTCCTTTACCAAAGTTGTTGCTCACAGTTCCTAGAATACGATTCTAGTATCAAATCGTGACGATCGTCATGCACACTTGCCTCTTTTCTTACATGTAGAATTTAATAAATATAAAAATATCAATTTTTACAATAATAACAACTCGACCCTACTGCACTAATATACATTTGAGATTGATTCTCGATGCATCATCTTACACTGCATAGGGCTTACTATTTTTCGGCACAATAAAAACCGGACTCCTTAAAATTTGTTTGACACTCTCTTGATCTATGAACCTATTCATGATCTGTTGTTGAGAAATTTTTCCACAAACCTACTGTAATAGCAAGCAAATCCCAAGGAGAAGCAAATCCCAAGGAGCTGCAAATTTCTATCTTCAGGAGGTTCGATTGCATCCCTATTAAGCTTAGAGGGATCCACCAAAATGCTAGCCAAAGAACTGGCAAAAAATTTGACCTCCGTCTTCTAAGAGTCACATTTCATGCTCTTTCAAGTTAGTGCTCTCAATGCACTGGGAGACAATTGCCAATGCTGCCTATAGTCCAAGTACGACTTTTAAGACATAACGTTTGAATGTACTTAATTAATTCTTAATAGATAGTTAATCACGCTTCCAAAATTTATAGTTGTAAATGATCTTAAGTCGTAATTAGAGATAATAAATGCCAATTTACTCAATGAAAAAATTTCCATTCATAAAAAATTACATAAAAAATACATAGTTTACGTGATCCTTAGTCGGATAGTGACTTTTCATGTATTAATATTTTTCGGAGTTATTTTTATTATTCCACACACCACAGTTTAAATTTGAGCCAGCACTTTTGAGATGGTCTGATAAGAAAACTCAGTGAACGCTTACGAAAATGTCAAATTATTGCAGATAGAGACAACTTAAGAACATGGTTGTGAGAATCAAATTTGATAGATTTGCTTTAAAGATGTTTATTAATTTTATTTTTTATTTGATAAGATATATCAAACATAGCAATTTAAGAATCATTTGTTCTTTTTTTACTTTTTGAGAAAGCATATTGTTTTTGAGAGACGTAGTTATCAAGTGTAAGTTAGAGGTAGTTTGTGTCGTTACCAAACAAGAGTCCAATTTTGAGCACCCCCACAAGAATCTTAATCATGTCTCCCACTTACCTTTTACTTTTGTCCTTGTTATGTTTCTTCCCCATGAAGCAAAAACACAGAATATTGTTAGACTGAGACAAGCATTCCAAGGATTCATACTCAACCTCTCTTGCAAATTAGTAATTATAATTAGAATAATTAGGTTATATTTTTGTTATCATTTAGCTTTGCAACACAAACCAAACCTGCTTCATGAATAGAATTATCATCGGCAATGATCTAAAGTGTCTTTGTGAGATGAATGCCAACTCTCGGGTTGAAATGTGTGTCGCAAATCTATGCATTATGAGAAAGCAATGCCAGTCTTCAATACGATATAGTCATTAGAGACATCAATGAGGGGAGGGATTTCCAATTCCACGGGTACTTTGTTTGACTTTCGCTCCCGGCATCCCCACATCGTGACTGAGCATCTGCACATCGTGATCGGGTGTCTGCATGAAGCTTCAATTTGAAATTGTAGACTTTTGCAAGATCATTTGGGTGTTCATGACGTGGTCAAAATCTCTCTTCGGGTGTCTAAAAATTGAACTTCGACAAACACTGTATTGGGACTGGGCTTCCGCAGATTGCATATGGTGTTTGCAACATAGCCGCGACCAAAAAAGTTCTCAGGATTGGGCGTCTCCAAGTAGTTCATTTTCCGCATGGCTTGGAACTAGGCGTCCACACCTTATCTTAGGGTGTTCGCACAAAGTGATCTTCGACATTTTAATCTTTTTTCGATTGAGTCTTACATAATAATTTTTAACCTTTTCTGCATAGACTTAATAAACATGTTAGTAAATCCAAATACAAATTTTCAAGGATATTTCTAAAGGAATATAACTTAAACATGTAAAATTATTTAAACGAATATTCAAGTAACACTTTAATTTAATAATAATAAATACTTAAAATAATATACTCAATTTCATTTCATTTATCAGTAAAAAAATAATGTTTAACACCAATTAAGCCAATTAAAAAATAGTTTAGGGCATCAAATATGCTAACCGAGAGTTCTTCGATTAAATTGCAATTCATCCAAAATTCAACATTATGCGATTACTTATTCACAACAGACAATTACTGCAATTAATCATGTGAACGTCTAACTAATTATTTATCCTTAAAAAATCACAAATAATTAATTATTACTTTTAATGAATTATTTAATTCTCAACTATTAAATCTGGAATTGGAGATAATAACGTGGTTTTACTTAATTAAAAAATAAATCAATATTACGTGCTTTCTACGTTGAAATCACAGTTTAACTTCACAACTTATTTTCAAAAGAAATTTGCAAAACATTTCAGAACGTACCGAATGTCTTTCCCAGCCAATCAAAGCTGATCTCGAAACATTGTTTAAGGAAGAGTATATTCTTTCTTTGTCGTTAGAAAGCTAGATATTCATATACTTCTTTGCTTTGCTCCGTTATTGGTAAAAATCATGCTTTGATTACAATATGTTTTTATTTTACAATTCTCAAACATAATATATACTGAAACCCTAATAACTTGAGGGGAGAATATCGGGTTACGGCCCAATTTCCGGAGCGGACAATATATTACTGAGAAAAGGGATCATTAAAAATGGTATCAGAGTCTGTACCCAACCGGAAATGTAGCCAACGGGGACGTTGGGCCCCCGAGGGGGCGTGATTGTGATGACCCAGATGTGTACGTATGAGTACGACTACAGGGCAAACCTCGGGTTGTGAGATAGATCCCGGACTCGAGTATAGGCGAATCCCGGGTCGTAAAGAGGAGGTCGTCACATTCCCATATCGCTTGAGGAAGTATATGGAAATGAAACATATGTAAAGAAACCCTCCCAAGATAGTAAGACGCGTTTTGGAGCACAATTGACAACGGATTCTATAAGAATTTCGAAGTTAAAAGTGCTTCGGCGAGAGTAGTACCAGGTTGGGTGACCGACTGGGAAGTCCTCGCCAAACAAAGTCGTGAGGTGAGGATATTGGGTTACGGTCCAATCTCCAGAGCGGATAATATTTGATGAAGTTTTTCCTCACTTTGATAAACTATCACCAAGTTCCTTTTACAACCGATGATGAGAATTGGACCCAGTTCAGGCACGCTATGCGTGAGGGCGGGTATTGATAATTATGTTTGTCCCACATCGTCTATTAGATGAGCTTGTAATTTGTATATATATGAGAGATATTCATCTCCCTTTGATTTAGCTTTTGTATGTATAGACGATGTGATACAAACACAATTATGAATACTTTTGTATTTCTGGCTTAGAATGACTCTACGAATGTGTTGTTGCATGAGGAAGATTACAGTCACTTGTTCCATGCAGCTTGTAGGGGCGGGAAACAGCAGGAAATAATAAGGGAGACGGAGGAAAATCAAAGAAAAAATTAGAGAAATATTAAAAAAAGCCTAATTATTAGAAAATACAGGTCACAGAGACATGATCAGAACTACATAAACATATCTTTCAACGTGATTAATTACTTAAGATCGAGAATGATTGTGGTTGAGCTTGAGCTTGCGTTCTGATTTCTTCCTTCATTCTTTTGATGAAATCATCAAATTTTCTGTTTAATTCTTCTGCACTCAGCATCTCATTCCCTTCGTCTTCTCCTTCACCTTCTTCTTCGCCAAAAATGGCATTTTCTTCTACTTTTCCTTCTGCCTTTCCTTCATCACCTTTCTCTGACATTACAAAAGAGTCACTTCTTCCTACTTTATCCTTTTCGAAAACTGGGTATAGGGTTTCTCCCTCTACCGCTTCATCTTCCATCCAATTCTCACGAATTTCTTTCGCTCGTTCCACTGTTACATCTGATGCAGACCCATTTCTCTGAATTGAAACTTCTCGCTCGACCAATGGTGTGTGTCTCTCCGCCATTAGAGGATCAGAAAGTGAGATATTCTCATAAGCCTTCAGGATTTCATCATTCCGATTCGCCTTCGACAAAGATCTGATCAAGCCGGAGTATTTGGCTAGGAAAACAAGGAGTCCATTGCAGAGAAGAAATACGTAGTTCTTGTCAATGGTGTGGCTGAGCTGATGGAAGTGGAGTCTGTTAAAGAAGTGAGGGAAAGTAAGCCAAGATGATTGAGCAAAGAAGATCGAAAACAGAGAAACTGAGAATATCAACTGGGTTATCACTTTCAGAATCTCAAAATTATTGAGCTTAACCAAGGCCTGTTTGTTTTGGTACTCAATGTCAGCCATGATCTCTCTTTCTTCTCTCTTTCTTTTGGATCAAAACAAACAGTTCCTTGGACAAAGAAAAAGGATAAGCCTCAATGGTTGAAACTCTTTTAAGCTGCATAGAAATGGAGATTGATGAAGGAAGAAACCAGATGACTGTCTTATATAGAAAATGCCCTAACAAGTGAATTTACTAAATTGCCCATTCTGTTCAGTAGATTCCAGGTACTTAGTCTCCAATTGCCCAAAAAGTGGGCTATCTAACATTGATGTGATAGTTTATGGTGATTAGAAGCTTACCATTTTGGATGGGGCATTCCTGATTTACTTGGATTGCTTGAAGTTTCCACGTGTCATTCATCAGTTGTAAGAGTTTTCTCCAAGTTTAGCATTCTTTGATTGAGAGGTGGCATTCACTTGGGCATCTTGGACCATGAAAATAAGAGAGAGAGAGAGGAAATTATCACCAATCCAAAAATCTGGCGTTAAGTTGAAGACATTTCATAATTCGATTGATTCATACAAGAAAATATTTTAATTTTTGCATCGTGTAATTTTTTATAATCCTAGATTTTGAAATACTCTTGTGAAGTCATTCGGTACTCTTAGTACAATATTGTTCGTTTTAGACCGGATATCGTACAGATTTATTTTTGAGGTCAACCCAAAATACGTTGTACTAAGTAGAATTATAGGAAGAAGATCTCTACTTATAAATCATACATTTTTTACTCTCCAAACGATAGAGAATTGTGCACCTCCACTCGTATAAGTATGCCTTCACAATCAACAGAATCTTATTTAGTCATTATTTTCACCTTCACAATCAACAGAATCTTTTTTAGTCATTATTTTCACAGGGCAGACTATCACAACTCTAATATAACAATATAATTATTAACAATCTCAAAAACTTGTAATATTAGATTGAGTTCTACTAAACTATTTATTCTTTTTTATAGATAAAGATCATCCAAGAAAGAGTCTCATCTTTTCTAGCAAGTAATTATTATTGTTGGGTAGTGTATAAACTTGGTTGTCTTCTTACCTTCATCTTTAAGCTTTCTTCTCATATGTTGTATGCAATAAATCCTCCAATAATGGTAGTTTCCCCACTTTAAAATAAACCACCTCCACTCATTTCAAAAATAAGTCATTCTATTTACCAAGACTTCATGTATTCCTTTTTCAAGCTCCAACCCACCCCATGCCATAATTTTCGTGAAAATATATGTATTTTCGATGTCCCGAAAGTTAAACTACATTTTTCAAATACAATGAAACATTTCGAGTTAAGAAGTCATTAAATCAATGGTAACACCCCAAAACGCTTGAAAAATCCGAAGAGCTCGTTGATATGCACGAGCGAATAATTTGATAATTGATATTACGGTTGGTTACACATAGCAAGTGTAAAGGGAGTTCTCTTGTTCATGCTTTTAAAAGTAACGAATCTTTTTGACTTTCAAAAATAAAAACTTATTTTGAAGTTTTAAATAACAAATTCTTTGACCTAAAAACCAAACATTCACACTCTATTATCCTCGAACACCTTCATATAATAATAATAATAAATATATTAATAACTAATAAATTCTGCTTTCGTTATAAATTTTGAGTTTTGGGTAAAAAAAAAAAAATTGATTTCACCATCTCTCTATTTTATTTTAGGATTTAACAAGTAAAGCTGTATATTTTATGTCCATAACGTTTTTCTTGTAAAAAAAAAAAAAAGATGAGATATATTCTCTTCCACTTTAATTAAAAGTGGAAGAATAAAGTTTATATATATATATATATATATATATATATTTTTGGATTTATATAAAATTTATGGCGGCGAATCATTTAACTTATGGTTGATTTAAATGCCGTGTCGAACATTTAATTGTCACTTACATGTAATTAACAGCACGTGTATTACAATATCAAGTATCCATACGATAAAACTGCATTATTTTATGGGGGTTGGACCAATTGGAGTCGAACATGGTAAACTAAACCGAACTGATGATTTAGGTTTGGTTCGGTTTCAATTTTTGAACACCTAATTTTAGAACATGACCAAGTAAAAACCAAAGTTTTCGGTTCGTTTTTTCATTAACCAGTCGAAACCAAATCAATAATATATAATTTATAAAATTAATATTTGTATATTAGTAATTTTAAAAATTACAAAAACATGGCACAAAATTGATCAAAAGTTGGCCCAAACAGAGGGGGACAACTGACTCAAAATGTAGACCTAGCTAAAAATATCCAAAACTAAAACTAAATCAAAATTGAACCAAATAAAACCGAAAAAATTGGTTCAGTATAGGTTCGATTCCAAAACCTGATTGGTTTGGTTTCAATTTTAAAATTTTTAGAATCGAACCGATATGTTTGGTTTCAATTATGGGTGAAACTGAATCGAATTATGCCCACGTAGATTGCCACTTATTTCAACTAATTATGGCCTAAGATTGTTTAAAAATTATTGATTCAGGAAGTATGATTAATTTTCATTTGTAATTAATTATAGGATTAATCAGGCTTAAGTTGTATTAATTATACAATAAGCATAATCATACGCTACAGTGTTTTGACAGCTCTAGATTATACATACTCCTCTATGTGATAAGCTAATGGGTAAGGCCATGTCGCATAGCTTGTGCATATAATCTCGTGCAGGGCATCGAGGCCCTGAGCTGTTGAGGTCGTGGCACAGAGCACTCTAGGTGCCCCGTGCATCAACCATGGCGAGCAACATGGGTGGGTGCAGTTTGAGGCAATCTGGTTCTGGGATGGAATTGGAACCGAATCGCCAATTTTGAGATTTTTTGTCGGTCCCGAAACGAGAACTGGGAGGAACGGGTTCCGAACTGAGAACAGACCAAAGTCTTCGGTTCGGTTTCAGTCCCTCTCAAAAGTTTTAATTTTTTTTTATTTTTTTAATTTAAAAAAATTGGAAATAAATTGAAAAAATGAAAAATAAAATTTAGATATATTAAATTCAACTCTCCAACATTAAAATTAAATTTAATAAACTAAATCCAACTATCAAATATTAAAATTAAATCCAAGTAATTCAATCTAACATCCAAAATAAATAAAAATACTTTAAAATCTAAATTAAATAGTATTTTCTAAATTTTTTCGATTTTGCAGAATTTTTGCATCTGAACCACGAACCGTACTGTGAACCACGAGATTTGGGATGTGAGAACCAGTCCTGGATCGTCTATCGTGTAGAACCGGCCCGAACCGGATATAACCGCTCGTTCCGGGATGGTTCTGCCCATCCCTAGCGAGCGAAGCTACGGCACTAGGCCTTTTGAAGGCCAATTTAAGATTTTATTATAAATGTATTGTTGATGTACATTTATACGTTTTTGAATTTGCAAGTTTTTTGATGAAAATTTGGGTGAGTTGATTATCGAGCACAATGATAGATGTTTAAGAGATAATTACAAGATAGGGAGTCTTAATTATTGCTTTCATTTATCCTGTTTCCAAAACATATTTTTGTATATAATGAGGGAGTTGTGTTCGGAATTGAGTAGCATAAAACATATCATATGAACACGTTGTGACGCGGTTTTGCTACCGATGTGATGAGAATTTATCAGTCAATGATACTACGACCCATAGCCTAGTTTAATTAAACTAATTAATCAAAGCTTAAAATTAATAAACTTGAATTTTTATTTTAAATATGCATAAACTGAAACAAAAAGTTGTAAATTGCACGAGAAAAATTTGATATAAACGTAACTAACAATTAAAATATAGTAAAACATAATGGAAACGACTAAAAACTAGACTTAAATATGATTTTGAGCTGAAGAGATCGTTAAGAGAGAGAGTAAACGTATCATTACTGTAACACTCGGGCGGCCGGCCAGTGTCGTTGCAATTACTCTATAAATTATCTTATTATTTATTCATAAAGTATAAATTTCTGTAAATTAATGTTGCAATAATAAAAGAGCTTTTGTCAAATATTTGAGGATGCGCAACAGTTTTCAATTTGCATTGAAGGGTTTTAGGCTTCTTTTCTTATGCTTGAAAGCAGAAAACTAGTAGTCTAGTTTCGAAAAGATCCCAAATTCCAGTTGAACTTTGATGGAATGGCGCCTGTGAGTGCGAAAGCCACAGGCGTCATTGCTGCAGCTATTTCCATCTGCATCTTCGTCTTCTCTTACATCTCCACCACCACCCATCGCTCTAAACCTTCTTCCAAGAAAACCCAACCGTCCCTCCTCTCGAAGAGGGCTCCGAGAAATGGAATAATCGATGCCATTGGCAACACCCCTTTGATTCGCATAAACAGCCTCTCTGAAGCCACTGGTTGCGAAGTTTTTAACTTGTGCAGTATGTGTCTGCTCTTTTTTGCTACAGTACATAATATGGGTTTCTTTTATTTTCGATGTATTGTTTCCCTTTTCTGCGCATATTGTTTGCTTTGCCGAAATTAAAATCTGGGTCCGCGTCTAATTTCTACTTGAAGTTTTTAGATTCTTGGTAAGTGCGAGTTTTTTCCTTTTGTTTTGATCTTGTGGTTTGTTTGTAATATCAGGTGAGGATTTTCAGATGATGCAGTGTCTAGTTTCGTGGTTGCTAGGAAGTGAGCATGGTGGAAGCTGTGGCTGGATGGCGAACATGACTCTCTGGTTTTAAGCTTTAAGATTTAATAATGTTTACGTAAAAGGAACAAGTATGGATGAGTTTACTTTCGAATATTGAGTTTTACAGTCTGTCTAATATGAGTACGAGTCTGAAAATATTATGAAGATATAGAAGGAGTTATTTTACCTAAGTCCTTTCCGCTGTGGTGAGTTTGAATGATTTATACGGTTTATCGATGAGTTTTTGGCCATTAAGATTTGAGTTTATGAGTCTACGTTTATCTAATAGAAAGTCTGGAGAACCAGGATTTCTTCCGCGAGATGTATTGGAAGTCGGGAGAGTTTGTCTTCCGGCGTACGTCATCGGAAGAGAAAAATTTGTCTTCCGGCGACTCATCGCGAAAGGAAAAGTATTTGTCTTCCTCGCTGACGTCATCGTAGAAGAATGTGATGGAAGTCGGAGAGTGTTGTCTTCCGGCTGACCGTCATCTGAAGGGG
>CM039515.1:2233780-2253181 GCA_022432975.1 Begonia masoniana | reverse complement strand
TCGCGAATTCTCCACTGGTGGAGGACGAGCAAGTAGTTACTATGAATTGGCCGCGATAGGCAATGATATGTACCCCTGCCCTTCCCCTCGTTTCCTGCCTTAATACGTACCATGTAAATAATGAAAATGAACATGTGAGAAAGTTATATGAAACTGTGTCTGTTATTTGTGCACTCATGTATACTGTCAGCATGCATGCTTACTAAGCACTATTCAAAATTAGATTAAAGTTGTTATATTTTTGAATTCAAAAAAAAGATCTCATTAGCTGAAATATTTTAAGGGATTTGAATTGATTTGAAGAATATCATCAGATGGAGTTTGTCTTCAAATTGAAAGTAGTTATGTTAGAACTTCAATCAAATTTTGAATGAAATTTGAATATAAGTAGTATGGAAAAATCGATGAGATAGATTTGATCTTACGATTGACGTTATAGTTTGTTTAAATTTAAAAGTGGATCTGAATTAATCTCTAGATGAGATTATCTTGAAAAGTAGTTTTCATAAATATATTCTTAAAAACTGTTTTTAGATTATATGATTAATTAATAATTGATTTATTAGATAAATCAACTGTTAATCAAATTAGATTTGATTAGATATGATTTATTTTTTAAAAAAATTAGTTTTTATTAAAATAAATCTGAAAAATTAATTTTAAAACAGATCTATAAAAATTGTCAAATGTGATTTGACATAAATATATAACAACGGTGAACGACCGAGAAAAAAAAAAAAATCCCTAGAGAGAAAAGGTGTGACCTTTCCGTATTCGGTTTTAGAAAACCGTTTTCTAAGATCGAAGAGAGACGTCTCATGTGTTGAGAACACGTCTCTCTAGAAATATAAGAGTGTGTTATTCTTGTAAGAGAGACGCCCACACGTCAGGAGATTTAAAGTGTAAAGATCTTCAGAGAAGACTCGACGGTATCAAAGTCTTCGGGAATAATACTTGATCCTGAGTTAAGGCTGTTAAGATCAGACGGGAGTACCTGAGTAAAAGCGTTGCTCCAAAAAGGTATTTTCTTTTATTACTTCACAACCTAATTCTAATAATTTTTCTCAATGTAAATTGTTTACATTTTGAAAAATTACATATTTCTCAAAAATAATTTCTTTTAGACTAACGATCCAACTTATGGTTTTTAATGATTTTAAAATAGTTTTAAAGTCACAGGGTAACGCATGTCACTATTATTATGAATAATAATGAATTCCGCCATGCGTAGGAACCCCGAAAACCAACAATTGGTATCAGAGACATGTTTGATTAGTCTAAAAATAATTTTGATGATACAATTTAATGTAAATTGTGATATGTGTTAGAATTAGATTTTATGCATTATATATTTATGAATATATATTGTGGATGTATGTTTTGCATGGCATGAAATAGTGATCGAAATTAAATCGGTTGTTTGGGTTAGGATTTTTTTTTTTTAAATTATGCATTTTTATCATATTTGTAATCTTGCAATGGAGATATGAGACTTCAAGGCCATGGATGGAGTTTTCGTCAAAGATTTGATCTATTGAAGAAAACTGATGATGTTGCCCAATCGGATATGAATTCACAAATTTGATTTGTGAATTTTTGAAGCTGATCTTTTGGATGAGGCGGTTACGAAAAGACGAAGATTTAGAATCTTAGTTTTATATTTATTTTAATTTTGGGGTTGTAATTTTAGAAATACCCAAAGGTCAACCCGGTCACTATTTCATTTATTTTATATGTTGATATAATTTGTTATATTGCCATGCATTCACATGTCATATAGATTATGCATGTTTAGGTTTATTTTTCTCACATGTCATGCATTTAAACATTTATTTAAATTGCATATTAATTTAATAAAGAGTTTATTAAATAAATTAGTTTTAATTTGATTAAAACTAAAATTAATTCATTTTGTTGAATGATGTGAGAATGAAAAATAAAATAATTTTTAATTTGTTAAAAATTTATTTTATTTTAGAAAATTCAAATAATTTGATTATTTGAATTTATTAATTTTATAATATGATTATAAGATTAATAATTAAGTATTGATAAATTAATATGATTAATTTATCGATACCAATGAATATTTGATATTCAATAATCACTAATTCAAAATAATGAGTGAGAGCGGGAAGTTAGGCGTAACATCCTATGGTCTCCACTGTTGGCACAACATCGTGAGATTTAAGTGGGGCTCCGAGATGACTTTGATTTTCATCCTCCCTACGGAG
This sequence comes from Begonia masoniana, assembly GCA_022432975.1. Lineage (NCBI taxonomy): Eukaryota > Viridiplantae > Streptophyta > Magnoliopsida > Cucurbitales > Begoniaceae > Begonia > Begonia masoniana. The sequence continues at coordinate 2,250,947 of CM039515.1, read as the reverse complement.
AGTGTTCACTTAGGTCAATACCAAGGTTGGTCTCCTAGAGATAGGATATATGAAATGTATTTTATAGTTGTCCGACCCTACGGCGGCGACTATAAGTTAAGTTTCATAAATCCAAAACAGTGGGTCACACTCATGAAAATATAACTAAACGTGTTAGTTATATTTTGACCAAAATTTTCGGTAAGTTAATAAATTTCGAAAATATGAGATATTTTGAGTAAATTTATTAATTGATAATATTTCTACCCTAAGGTGATTTATTATGTTATCGAGGCTACAGTAGCATTTACATATTTTTGTGATTAGCATGTTCATGCATCATACTAGCATGCCATAACATTTTGAATTTTATAGCATAAAGTTGATTATAATTTTATTTATTTATTACAGCATCATGTCTCAATTAATGATAAATTTGCTTGCGACTGAAAAGCTTGACGGCGACAATTTTGTTAAGTGGAAAAAGAATTTGAATCTCATTCTCGTGCATGACAACTTGAAATTCGTGCTGATGGAGGAATGTCCTCCTACTCCTGCGACAAATGCTCAACGGGCTCTGAAAGATGCTTACGATACATGGATCAAAGCAAATATCAAAGCCCGTTGTTATTTGCTTGCAACCATGTCTGATGTTCTCAATGCAAAATTTGAGAACTGTGAGACTGCTTATGAGATAATGGAGTCTCTTCAAGGCATGTTTGGCAGACCGTCTGACCAAGCCCGACATGAAGCAATAAAGAGAGTTATGAACTCTAAGATGAAAGTAGGAGTCCCCGTATATCAACATGTTCTGATGATGATCAGTACTCAAAGAGTTCAGAATCTCAAGAAAAAGAACAAGTCAAACAAGAAAGGCTCAGACCCTCTAAAGCCCAAAGGAAAATGTTTCCATTGTGGGATAGATGGCCAATGGAAGAGAAACTGCAAGCAGTATCTCGATGAGCTTAAAAAGAAAACGAGTAAATTTGATTTACTAGTTACTGAATCTTGTTTGGTAGAAAGTGATTTATCACCCTGGATAATTGATTCAGGAGCGACTAATCATGTTTGTTGTTCTTTGCATATGCTAAACTCCTACAGGAGACTAGCTGATGGAGAGTTCACTCTCAGAGTTGGTAACGGAGCGGTTGTTTCAGCTTCAGCAGTGGGAGAAGCCAAAATTTATTTTGAGAACAATAAATATTTGTTTTTAGAAAACATTTATTCCAAGGTTTACTAGAAACCTCATTTCTGTTTCTCGAATAATTGAACAATTTTATACTATTTCTTTTAATAATAATTCAGTTATTATTTTTCGAAATGGTTTAAATATTTGTTCAGGCTCAATGGAAAATGGACTTTATATGATAAGGCCCATCATAAATTCATCACTGTTGAATACTGAAATGTTCAAAGTTGAATTGCCTAAATCCAAGAAGCAAAAGATTTCTCATACTGATGATACATATCTTTGGCACCTAAGACTTGGTCATATTAATCTTGATAGAATTAACAGACTTGTTAAGGATGGTCCTTTAAACGATCTAACTGTTAGATCTTTACCTGTTTGTGAATCACGTCTAGAAGGTAAAATGACTAAGAGGTCCTTTATTGGAAAGGGCCAAAGGGCTCAAGAAACACTTGAGCTAATACATTCAGATGTATGTGGCCCAATATCTACACGGGCCAGAGGTGGCTATGAGTACTTTGTGACATTCATAGATGATTACTCAAGATATGGATATACTTACCTGATTCAGCTTAAGTCTGAAACTTTTAGAAAGTTTCAAGATTTTAAAGCTGAAGTTGAGAACCAATTAGGTAAGACAATCAAGTGTCTTCGATCAGATCGAGGTGGTGAGTACCTTGACAGTGAATTCAAGGATTATCTGTTAGAAAATGGGATAGTATCCCAACTAACAGCACCAGGCACGCCTCAGCAAAATGGTGTTGCTGAAAGAAGAAATCGAACATTGCTTAATATGGTAAGATCCATGATGAGCTATTCCTTTCTTCCAAAATTGTTTTGGGGTTATGCTTTACAAACAGCAACCTACATAGTTAATGTAGTTCCATCTAAGTCTATACCTAAAACACCCTTAGAGTTGTGGAGTGGTCACAAACCTAGTTTGAGACACTTTCGCATATGGGGTTGTCCAGCACATGTGCTAGTAGGTAAGACCGGGAAGTTGGAACCAAGAACTGTAGTTTGCATGTTTGTTGGATATCCGGTAGGCACGAGAGGAGGTTTGTTTTATAGTCCTCAAGATAATAAGGTATTTGTATCGACAAATGCCACATTTCTTAAACATGACTATATAACAAATTACAAACCTCATAGTAAGATTGTCTTAGAAGAGATTCAATCTGACTAGGTTAGACCGGTTACAACAACAGTTGTTGATCCACAAGTTACAAGAAACACCACTCTTTCTAGTCAACCTATCATTACACTTCGTCATAGCGATAGGGTAGTACGACTACCATCTTGATATCGACACGATGGTGAAGCACAAGTTGCTATCACCGATGATGGAAGGATGATCCATTGACATACAGATGTGCAATGGAAGACTCTGACAAAAAAGCATGGCTTGAAGCTATGAAACTTGAAATGGAATCTATGTATTCCAACTCAGTCTGGGATCTGGTAGATTTACCTGAAGGGGTAAAACCCATTGGGTGTAAATGGATCTACAAGAGGAAACTTGGAATAGACGGGAATGTAGAGACATTCAAAGCTAGACTGATGGCTAAGGGTTATACCCAAAAAGAAGGGATTGACTATGAAGAAACCTTCTCACCAGTAGCAATGCTTAAGTCTATTCGTATTCTGCTTTCCATAGCTGCTCATTATGATTTTGAGATTTGGCAGATGGATGTCAAGACAGCTTTTTTGAATGGCTATCTTGAAGAGACTATCTATATGGAGCAGCCAGAGGGTTTCATAGCACAGGATGCAAAACAAAAGGTTTGTAAATTGCATAGGTCTATTTATGGACTCAAGCAAGCATCCAGGTCATGGAATATGAGATTTGATGATGCGATCAAATCTTATGGATTTGTGCAATGTCTTGATGAGTCTTGTGTATACAAGCTCTTCAAGGAGAAGCAAGTGGTTTTTCTAATTCTTTATGTCGATGATATTCTACTTATTGGGAATAATGTAGGATTATTATCAGACATAAAAGCTTGGTTGGCTAAGCACTTCCAAATGAAAGATTTGAGAGAAGCGAGCTATATTCTTGGGATTCGTCTATTTAGAGATCGTAAGAATAAGTTGTTAGCCTTGTCTCAGGCATTGTATATTGGCAAGATGCTTGTCAGATATTCAATGCAGAACTCCAAGAAAGGTAATTTACCTTCTCGTCATGGAGTTACTCTTTTTAAGAAGCTGTGTCCTGACACGCCTCAAAAGGAAGAGGATATGAGACGCTATCCATATGCATCGGCAGTTGGTAGCTTGATGTATGCTATGTTATGCACAAGACCTGACATTTGCTATGCAGTAGGGATAGTTAGCCGTTTTCAGTCTAATCCAGGATTAGATCATTGGATAGCAGTCAAGCACATTCTCAAGTATCTTAGGAGAACGAGAAATTATATGCTTGTATATTCAAGTAGAGATTTGATTCCTACAGGATATACAGATTCTGATTTTCAATCTGTTATAGATGATCGAAAGTCGATATCTGGATCAGTATTTACTCTTGGTGGTGGAGCTATCGTTTGGAGAAGTACCAAACAAGGAGGAGTTTCTGACTCGACTATGGAAGCCGAGTACATAGCTGCTTCAGAAGCAGCTAAAGAAGCTGTTTGGCTCCACAAGTTTTTTAGTGATCTGGAAGTTGTTCCAGATATGAATAAACCACTTACACTTTATTGTGATAATAGTGGTGCAGTGGCGAATTCTAAAGAACCGAGAAGCCACAAAAGATCAAAGCATATAGAAAGAAATCCCTTCACCAAGACGTTGTTTACAAAGAGTTTTGATAAACATCTTGAAGGACTAGGGATTAGAGACATGTCTCATTTGCTTTAGGGCAAGTGGGAGATTGTTGGGAATAATGTGCCCAACAAGCAAATGTTATGAACATTTTTATTGCTGTAATTAATAAATAAATTTTATGATTAATTTTCATGTTTGCATTATTCGATATGCTTTATAAATTCAAAGAAAAATCCTTGATTATTTATGCAATTTTAAATTTACATATATGCTGATATATGTGGGATTAAATTTAAAAAGAAATAATCACAATAGTCCATGACTTATATTTGAAGTAAAGGATCTTCAAATTAATAAAGTCATAAATACAGTTCACTTCGTTGAGAACGTGTAGTCATATCCCGACTATATATGTAGTGACATAAAGTGATTGTATTTTATATAATATGATTATATAGGACTGGACCAGATGAAATTATATTGTTCTTATAATATCCGTTGAATGAAGAACAATTAATTTTATCATAATGATGGTCATATATGTATGATCTTAATTTATTGTATTTAGTAGACTCCTATTTCATTATAATTTATTCTTTGATTTACTCGGTATAGTTTTGTATGAGTTGCATTACATAAACCTTGTATTTTGGGAATAAATTATATGAGTAGCTGGGAATGCTAACATTGATACAATGAAATCCATAATATAAGATTCCCTTGTTTGTTAGTTAAGGGATTGAATAATTAGCGCGCAAATTCATAAATGTTATGAATTAATTATTCAATCAAGAACTAATGGTAGTCAAGGATAAAGATGTAATATGAGAGGTTAACGGATTTTATACCTAGCTCTATTACGAATCTTAATGGAGGATTAATACATATGTAATGACTATATCAATGGACATTACTTTGAGTAAATATACTCTATAGTTCTAAGAGTGCAACTCTAGGTATTTAGTGGAATTACTCTAGAGTTAATAATTGTGTTATTTAATATAAAGAGTTTATATTAATTAACAAATATTATTGGAGCTTAGAACTATAGGTCCATCGGTCCCTCTGTCATCTTATATCACTATTTAATTTCCATGTTACAAGAATAAATATATAAATGATTAATAATGATTAATCATTTATAGACACTCAAATGAATATATTGTTATTCAAAATATATAAATAGTTTTTATATTTTAAATTCAAAATAAAATATCTCATTAGATGAAATATTTTTAAGGGATTTGAATTAGATTTGAAGAATCTCATCAGATGAGATTTGATCTTCAAATTTAAAGTGGTTATGTAACAAACTATAAAATCAGATTTTTTGAAATTTGAATAAAAGTAGATCTGAATAATCTCATAAGATGAGATTATCTTGAAAAGTAGTTTTCATAAATATATTCTAAAAACTGTTTTTAGATTATATGATTAATTAATAAATTGATTTATTAGATAAATCAACTGTTAATCAAATTAGATTTGATTAGATATGATTTATTTTTTAAAAAAATTAGTTTTTATTAAAATAAATCTGAAAAATTAATTTTAAAACAGATCTATAAAAATTGTCAAATGTGATTTGACATAAATATATAACAACGGTGAACGACCGAGAAAAAAAAAAAAAATCCCTAGAGAGAAAAGGTGTGACCTTTCCGTATTCGGTTTTAGAAAACCGTTTTCTAAGATCGAAGAGAGACGTCTCATGTGTTGAGAACACGTCTCTCTAGAAATATAAGAGTGTGTTATTCTTGTAAGAGAGACGCCCACACGTCAGGAGATTTAAAGTGTAAAGATCTTCAGAGAAGACTCGACGGTATCAAAGTCTTCGGGAATAATACTTGATCCTGAGTTAAGGCTGTTAAGATCAGACGGGAGTACCTGAGTAAAAGCGTTGCTCCAAAAAGGTATTTTCTTTTATTACTTCACAACCTAATTCTAATAATTTTTCTCAATGTAAATTGTTTACATTTTGAAAAATTACATATTTCTCAAAAATAATTTCTTTTAGACTAACGATCCAACTTATGGTTTTTAATGATTTTAAAATAGTTTTAAAGTCACAGGGTAACGCATGTCACTATTATTATGAATAATAATGAATTCCGCCATGCGTAGGAACCCCGAAAACCAACAGTGTGACCATAATTCATGTATTATTTTGCTCATGCTAAAAACATGCATCACAAAATTATTTATACGTACATATAATATTGTAAGAGGTATGGTTTATCACATTCAAATCTAATACATCTCGTCGACTATGTATTGTGTGACATATGTAAGTCAAAAAATAGAAGGAGAATAACTGTGAGTCTCCCTAGGGTTATAAATACTTAACCCTCCACTAGTATACTGTGATGAGAGGTACATGTTTATTGGGAACATCATCAGTATGGTGCTACATGGTTGCGTGCAACTTCACATATGATAGATTATGATCATATATATTGACATTCACAAAAATCTATTAGTATAATACTTGATAAAGTGGAATCACTTATTTAAAGTAGAATTTATTATGCATTGATCCATTATCATAACATTAACATATGGAGAGTACTCGTTCTATGATATTCTTATCATCTATCATCTTAAGATAGATAGAAGTCTAGATTTGCATGTAGGTGGTGAGATTTAGTCATATACTTGTTAATTGCATGATATTATGACTCTAGAGTATTATATTTACTGAGCTTTATCAACTCATCCCTTTGTGGTTTCTCATTTTTTTTTTTTAGACAAGGGTATCGGCTAGAAAGAAAAAGAACAAGGGAGAATGGTTGAAAAAGAGGCTTAACACTCAAGATAGGTTTGAGCTCGAAACTCTTGGGTCTTGAGCATTGTGAGTCTGCTTCCGGTTGCATAGTTATACATGTAATGTCTTTTGGTGTCCCAAATGTCGTAATTAAATTGGGTTGATTTTATTATGTAATGAGTAACATATTTATATTGCTGTACGATTTTAATTTAGATCCTAGAGGATAACAAAATGATGTAAGACAACGATATCATAATTTAGTCAATATATTCGTGTACATGTGTTGTCTTCAATTAGGAGAATTCTTATCACTATTCTCTACATGTGTTTTACATGATTGTCTGTCTTCTTTTCAAACCACTCTATAAAGGTAGAGAATACGTCATTTTTATTTTTCAGAAAGAATACTCAAACCTTTTTAGAGAAATGATCAATCAAAGTCAGTATATAATGTACCCTTCCTTAGGAGGCACCAATGTTGGTCTCTAGAGATTCAAAGAGATATAATCCAATGTTCCATTCTTATTATGAGTGCCCGAAGTAATCTGAATCTCATGTTTCCCAAAACACAATGCTCACAAAATCAAAATCGATGGTGATTTGACCATTCAAAACTTCTCTTTTGCGCAACTCAGTCATCCCATTCTCACTCATAGACCTAAGATGCACATGTCATAATCTTGTAACATAGTCTTATGACAATGAAATACTGGTTGTTGCAACCCCAACAATTGTAAAACCATGCAGAACATATAAATTTTCAAACTTTTTCTACCTTTCATCATGACGAGAGAAGCTCTATTGTAACGTCCAAAATTCTAAATTCTAAATTCTAAATTTTAAAACCCTAATTTGAAAAATTCTAAAAAAAATTTTCAAATTGATTTAGGTTTAAATTCGAGCGTTAGAACCCAAATTTTAGAATTTTAAAAGTCTCTTTAAATAATTAAAATATTAAATATGCGGAAGCTTTAACATTAAATCACTTTGTCAAAAATTTGAAATAAATGCAGAATTAAAATCATTTATAAAATTTTATCAATGATGAAGTCAACATAAATCATTCAAATTTTCACTAAAATAATTTATGAAATATTCCCGAAAACTTGAAACATACTAATTGAAATTCCTTCCTCAAACATTGCCTTCTTCTGTATGCTCGTTTGTCTCTAGAAGGTTCTCAATCACAACCATTTTTTCCTCAGATAAAAACTCACCTATATCACAAAATTATACAAACTATGAGAATAACTCAGTAAGCGAAAACATATGCAAGTGCAAAATTAACATTAACTTTTACCGAATTTTGTCTTAACAATTTTATACTGGTTGAAACTCATTTTCCAACCTTCGTTTAGATTTAGCGATCTTATTGTCGTTCAGGCTTTGTCATCTTACTTTCATTCAAGTATAGCCATTTCATTGTCGTTTAGACATAACTATTTCATTTTCGTTCAGGCGTAGCCATCTCATTGTCGTTCAGGGATAGCCTTCTCATTTTCGTTTGGGCTTAGTCATCTCATTGTCGTTCAGACTTTACTATCACATATTTTATGTCAATTCTTATTTTCATACACATACAAAATGTCCTAAAATTTTTATCTTTATACAATTCTATGTCGATGCCTAAATATAGTTGCTAAAATATCGGAAACATGTAACAAAATAATCATAAGAAAATAACATATATTTTGTAGTGTAGGGCCGCAACCAAAATGTTAAAAATGTGGTATTTTCACTTACTTTGATTCCGAGAGGGTAGGGTTATCGAGATTTTTCTAATATTCTAAATAATTTTCTGCCTAAATAAAATATTAGTATTAAAATCTCACTTAATTAAATTATATATAGAAGAATTTAGGTAGAAATTCCTTACGTGTGCTTTCAGGGTCGAATTGGATCGATTATGTTGACTTTCAGAATCTTCCTGCCTAAACAACATATTTGATATTAATTTTCTACTTTCATAAATCCATTTCACAAGGAAATGATTTAGGTAGAAATTCCTTACCGATTTATTCTTGGATCGATTCGGGTCAATCGGGTCGAAATTTGGATCGGGTCAGTTCAGTTGGACCAGATCTGGTTTGGTTGAACCGGATCTGGCTTGGTTGGGCTGGTTTTGGATCGCTGGACCGATTTGGTTGAACCACCCCTAAATGAACCGGTTCAGTTTTAAAGAAAACTGAACCCTTCGTTCTTCTTCGCGATTTCCTTCGCGCTCCTTCCTCGGCTGAAACAGAGACAGAGCGTGTTTCTCTTCTTGGTCGGAGCTACAGCTCACCGAAGAGATTTCTTCGTGTTGGAGAATGCTCATCGCGTTGGAGAGGGTTTGCTGGAGAGATGCCTGAATCTCTTTGGTCGAAGGAGTTTCGCGGCTTCTGGAGGCCGAGTGATGGTCGGAGATAAAGGTAAGAATGTAACACCCAAAAAATTCTAATAACGTGCGTAGTCCTAGGTTGTATGAGAGATTAACGTTAAATGATGAAGGGTTCTAAACTAATAAAAACAAAAGGAAAGGAAGTTGACAATTCAAAAACAAAAGGATTGAAAAAGTCAACTATTAAAGGAATCAATAGAAAATTTGTAATTAATTAAATAAAAACGTAGAAAATTTTAATGAAAGTGGTGAGTTCTCACGTTGGAAACCATGTGTGAAATGGGAGGGAATGAAGTATGGTGATTGGTTGAAAATTGTTGTTTGAAAAGTCAAATTCAAGGAACCAATAAAATTCAAACAAATTGTGTGAATGAAAAAGGAAGAAAAAAAAAAAAGTGATTTTAAGTGGCTTTCACGTTGGCTGCTAAGGAGAAAAGGGAGAGAAAACATATTTCACTCTCAAAACACAAAACCCGATTTTTTTTTTTCCCAAATTTGACCGTCTAACTTCAAACGGTCATAACTCCCTCGTTTTTTAACGGATTTCGACGCGCCACCCCAATTCGGAAACCTCTATACGTCTACTATCCATTGAAATAATCAAATCAACAAAACAAATCATTTAGCCAATCCGAAATGCACAGAACAGAAGCGGCCACCCTAGTGTTCCTAAACCGGTTTTTGTGTAACACTCCTCCAATCTTCAATCTAACCACTCAATTAACCTCAACTAACATATTTAAGGATTAATTGATCAAAAGAGGAAGAACACCCTCAAGGAGAACTAAATTTTCGGACTCACCAATTTAGGGTTTTCAAACCCTCACTAAACTCACCCTAAACACCTCAAAAACACTCAAAAGCGTCAACTAATTGTATAAAAACTAAAACCCACTCATTTTACCTTGAAATCACCTTGAGACACTTTGAGAAATTGAAGCAAAGAGGAGGAGAGAAGTCGGCTATGGTGGAGAGGAGAAAGGGCCGGAGAAGATGGTGGAAAAAAAATGAAAAACCCACCATTTAATGCCACCATTTTATTCTTTATTTTATTCCTTTAATAACAATCCAGCCTAACTAACTAACCAAAACATCTCCAACTACAAAACAAAATATACATAAACTAACCACCAAATATCCAATCCCAACAACCACACACCCCAAGAATCAGGTCAGAGCGCCCCGACAAATGGCCTGCACCGGCGAGCTCCGTGGATCTCCGACTGCCCCTAGTCTTGTTCCTCGCTCTCAAGCTCACCTGTAAATGCTCCGTCACCTACACCACATAACACACACACCCACGTAAGCTTACGCTTAGCAAGTAGGGATAACAAATGCAGTTTAAAACCATGCACTATGCCCAACAACACTCACACACACCCTAACACATGCGGTTTCTAACCCTCGGTTGTGTTCGTTTCAATTTCTTTTCATTACTCTTTCACTATTAGCACTTAACATCGAAGCGTTCGGGGAACCTTCTGCTTAACATCAAAGCGTTCACGGAACCTTCTGCTTAACATCGAAGCGTTCACGGAACCTTCTACCTTCTGCTTAACATCAAAGCATTCACGGAACCTTCTGTTTAACATCGAAGCGTCCATGGAACCTTCTGCTTAACATCGAAGCGTTCACGGAACCTTTTGCTTAACATCGAAGCGTTCACTGAACCTTCTACCTTCTGCTTAACATCGAAGCGTTTACGGAACCTTCTGCTTAACATCGAAGCGTTCACGGAACTTTCTGCTTAACATCAAAGCGTTCACGGAACCTTCTGCTTAACTTTTTACATTCCACTCCTACAATTTGCAAACAATGCAACCAACACAACAACTTAACACAACACGGTTCGACAACACAACACAACACCAAACAAAACAACCAACCAAACAAACAAATAATTTCCTACCGTTCCATGGTGTAGGCCCGAAGGTAAAACACAAACACTCCACTACTTACCTGAATGCTAGGCTTCCAGTTGCTCAATTCTACCGCTCAATTCACTCGTTCAACGACCTAAAATATCCAAACTTAGCTTAATAAGTTACAAATAAAATCTAAGGGATTTTCTAACTAAAAGTCGTTTTAAACGCGGGATAGCATAGCAAAGTAGCGCACCGAGCTAGGGCGGGTTCGGGGGCGTTACAAGTAATCTCTAAAATCAAGAGGGAGAGAGAGTTTGGGTGATTTCATCCTTCACCGAGCCTCTCTATTTATATTAGAGGCTCGCACCGCGCTCCTTTGAGAAATCCCAGTTCAGCTCGAATTTTTTGAGCTGTAAACTGTTCAGCTCGGATTTTCAAAGCTGCCATTCTGCTCCTCCTCAGATTTCCAGCGGGGAAGCTGACTATTGTTTCCCCTAAAATCCGAGTTCAGCTAGGATTTGCTGAGCTGTAACATTATCAGATTTTCAAAGGGGTGAACGTTGATATCCGATTTTACCTTGATTTTATCTGATTTTCAGAGAAGAAATCTGAGATTAGGTTTGACTTGGTTTGATTTGGAAAATTTTGAAATCGAATTTGAATTTTGAACCCCTAAACTATTACAATCTCCCCTCTTTAAAAGAAATTTCATCCTCGAAATTTTAAGTATTACCTGAACAGCTCTAGGTAGACCTTTCTCATGTCCTCTTCTCTTTTCCATATTGCTTCCTCAATGTTTCGATTTCTCCATAGCACTTTGACAAGCGAGACCTTCTTGTTCATTAATTCTCTTTCCTTTGAATCTATAATTTGAATCGTTTTTTCTTCATGTGATAAGTCGGGATTGATTGCAAAGTCTAAAGATCTCATTGGTAAGACATGTGAGGAATTCAGTACATACTTCTTTAACATCGAGACATGAAATAAATTGTGCACGTTCTTGATTGAATCCGACAAATTCCACTGATAAGGGACTTATCCAACTCTTCTTGAGATCTCAAATGAGCCTATAAATCTTGGGCTCAACTTTTATTTTTTTCCAAAGCGTATCACGCCTCTCATTGGCAAGATTTTCAAGAAAACTTGATCTCCCACTGCAAACTCCAACTTTCTTCTTCTCCGGTCAGCATAACTTTTCTGTTTACTCTAGGCCGGTAAGAATTCTTTTCTGGATTAGTGCAACAATCTCAGCAGTCTGCCACAAAATATCTGGACCCATAAGTATTCATTCGCCCACTTCATCTCAATGCACTGAAGATCTACACTTTCTGCTATATAAAGCTTCATAAAGTGTCATCCCAATCGAACCTTGATAACTGTTGTTGTAGGCAAACTCTACGAATGATAGGTTTTTACTCCATTTCTCTTGAAAATCAATAGCACAAGCCTTTAACATATCCTCTAGGGTTTGAATCGTTCTTTCTGATTGTTTATTTGTCTAAGGATTGAAGTTAATGAGAGGGTGATGTGTGATGCTTCACAACTTGATTCAAAGTTACTAAATTTGTTGAGGAATGCAGAGAATTAAGTAGAGGCAAGGGAGGTCGAATATTCATGAAGATAGAGAGAGGATGCGGCGAACATGCAATCATTAAAAGATCACATGCAATCTGTTAAAAGCCACATGTGTCATGCACATGCAAGAGAATCACGCAAGGATGAGATGCAAATCACATGCAAATCTTGTTTAAATAGAGTTTTAAATGTGAGATGCAATCTAATTATGAAAGGATCACATGATTTCTTTTTATTTTAACTAAGTTTTATTGTTAATTTTTAGTATTATTTAATTAGGGTTTGTAGCTTTTTTAAAGGAAAGACATATCTCGATTTTACTTAGATGATTGGATACAAAGTTTGATTTTTTATTAAGAGAGGATTTTTCAAGTATGAATTGAAGAATCTCGATCTTCTTCAAGTCATACTTGAAGGATCTTGCTTTGATAGCTTTGATTCTACCCAACAAGTTTGGTTTGAATCAAGCTCTTATCTTGATAACTAATGTTCCATCGACAAGATCGATCTTCCCTCACCATTTCTTGAATCATACGGCTTTTATTGAAATATTCTGCATGTTGAAGGGTCTCGAGTGTAACGCCCCAGGTTTTCTCCCAAACTCGGGTCGCCACTTTGCCCTTCTTTACAAATCATTAACCGATAATTAAATAGTTTTTCGATAAAATTTCGACTCGATTTTTGGGTTTTTCAAACATTTGAAAATATATGAAAAACGTTCATAAAATACGTACAAAAGATGTCGAAAAAGATCGGGTTAAAACATATTCAAAAATGAAAAACTTTGAAAAAAATTTAAATTTGGTCGCTGGTGGCGTTGCGACAGCGCGCGGTGCGCCTGCGCGCCTCCAGCCTGCACACCAGCACCTACCCCGACTCAATTTCACTTTTCCTCCATTTTCTTCACTCCCTTCACCAACATTTCACCTATAAACATATCCCAACCATCTCCTAATATTTTCCATCCTCCAAAATGCTAAAACCCCGAAAACTCGACTCGAAAACATAAACGAAAGCATGAAAAGTTTGTGAAAACAAACATCGTTTCTTTCATAAAAATCTAGGCAGCATAACATTTGTTTGTTTAAAAACCACAACCTGAAAACCACCATTCATACATCAAATCAAAACATACACCAAAAGAGTTCTAAGTCCCCTACATATATACAACCACAATCTCACCAAAACTACTAAACTAAGACACCTCCCAGTCACATCATGGTCAAGGTGCCCCAACAAATTGCCTGCACCGGCACACAAAAAGCATCACCAACTGCTGTCCTAGTCCCGGCCTTGCTCATAGAGCTCACCTGACAGCTCGTCGTCACCTACACTATAGAACACAAAAAGTAAGCCTAATGCTTAGCAAGTAAGGAATAATGAATTTAAAACAATTCATACTCAACCTCTAACACATGCAGTTTCTACCCGCTCTGTTGTTCTCGTTCTATTTTTATTTCATTAATCTTTCACTTAGCCGTGTGGATCAAGTAGACACTCATCCTATAACAGTCTAAGACGGCCACGCTTTGACCCAGCAGAGCAAGATCGGAGGCACACATCCCATAACCGTCTAGGACGGCCATACACGATCTCCTCCTATATCGATCATAGAACCCTCTAGTGCCCTCTCTAGCATGTTAACATCGAGGCGTTCATACTCACGACACATTACGTATTTTCAGCAGTGCATCTCTCGTAGAAGCCCTCTCGGGATGCTACACCCAAGCACTAATTCCTGACGAGGCAGCTCTACTCGTGACCAAGTTGCAGCTCTTCTTATCTTTTTACGTTTCATACTCACAACTCATAACATGCTAATAACTCGTGTTTCGTAGTTCGAAAACTATGATGCATGCCAACACAAATGCTCGACTAACAAAACAAACTAACAACGAAACAATCAAACCCTACTGTTCAATGGTGTAGGCCCGAAGGCAAAACAGACACACTCTGCTACTTACCTGGATCTCTGCACGTATTTGTTCACTTCTACTATGCCAATCGTTCACTCGTCAATCTAACATATATAAGAAATTAATTTAGACATCATAAAACCATTCTAAAGGATATCTACTCTAACTCTAACAACAAACAACTAACTTTAAAACAGCCAAAATCAAAATCCCGAAATTCTCTCTTTTTCGTTGTCCAAACTTCAATTGACCATAACTCATTCGTTTTTCATCTGATTTGAACGATCTTACCCATTTCGTAAACTTCTACACGTCTACTATCCAATGCATCAATCCATTTTATCAAACCAAATATCATGGCCGGTCAGATTCTGCACCAAACAGAATCGATTCTCTTTGCTCCAAAAATCGGTTTTCCACCAAATTCAACAAAACCTCTAATCTATCTACATAATCACCCTAAACCACCATATCTTAAGTCTAAACCATCAAAATTGCAAGAAAACTCACCAAAGAAAAGGGCATTTTCGGAGCTCTCACTTAGAGTTTCCTAAACCCTTCTAAAAACTAACTAAAACGCACTCAAAACATCAACAATCTTCACTAATATGCATACAACATAAAATCCAACTAAAATTCACCTCAATCCTTGAAGAAAATTGATGGAAAGAAGGTGAGGAAACCCTTCAATGGAGCTGCAAATTTCGTGGAGGAATAGAGGTGGAAGACAAGGGTTTTGCCCTTTTACCCTTCACTTTCTCTCCTTTTAAAATCCACTTTCTTTTATTCAAATTTACACTACTAAATCTTGTAATTTTATAAATCCAACCCTCCCCTCATCCAACCTCTTCTCCTTCACGTGGGAACCCCACCATTCATTCACTCTTCTACTCTTTCATTTCGTTTACTTTTATTTCAACCAATAATACCCTAAACCACTCCAAACTCTATTGTTTTCTCACCCATTCACTCTTTCTACTTCATATGCTTTGGAAAATTCCAAAACCATTATTACGATCCCATAACATAATCTAATTTAAGGCGACACTCGGTTTAAGAAATTCTCGGGTGTTACATCGAGCTATTTTAATACTCGTGGTTCTCATCACTGACACAAATAACTGTTCCAATATTGACAAGGTGTAGTGCTTTCAAATATGAGAAGTTGCTTGGCAACTAAAACGATTGAGGTCATAGTATGTTTGAATTAGTGAAAGCTAATATGTAAAAAAATGCAAAAAAGGTGAGATTGGAAGAGATTGCACAAGACATTGCTAACATCAACATTTGTGGAGTGGAGTTTGAAGATAATAACTATCCTGAAGAATGAAAATTGATATAAATTAGAAATACCAACATTGTATACTTGTAGTTCCAATTGTGTAATCAAGAAAATGTCCATGATTGGCGAGTAGGTGTGAGCTCGTATTGTTGTAATGCAAATTTTCCTTCATTGAATTAAATTTTGTATAAAATTTAGTTAGATGAAAAATATTTTTATACCAAATTCACCAAACTGGAAAAGATACACAAAATTCATGTCAAATAAAAATTTACATAAACTAATTTAAAATGCAAATAAAAAAGACAAACATTTCTAATAAAACCCCAACACCATCACATTACCCGGAACTTTATTTAAAAAAACACTAAAAATCCATGCCAAACAGAACACTAAAAGTTCACGCCTGGCCAGCTGGCCTTGCCTTCGTCCCCACCAAGGCCTAAGCTTATTACATAGATGACCCCATAAGAAGATGACCCAAGCTTATTACATAGAATTGCCTGAGTAAATTCAAGGAGAGACTGGATTAATGAACATGACTGAAATTCCCTCTTTTACAGAATTTCCGATGATGGTATAACTATCTTCTTCTTTATACAATTCATCAATAACTTGGGTCATGTGAAGAATCAGTAACAGGAGATCCGTGTTGATGCTAGTTTGTTGCAAGAGCTCTTGGTTTATGTCTTTCCATGCTTCTGACACCCAATCGTTAAGAATATGAATGGCCTCCTCCTCTGTCGTCCCATGTTGTGTCGTGTAACAATCTACGGCTGTTGCCACATGCCCATTCTCTCTCTCTCGCTGCATGACAAATTTGAAGAAAAAAAAGCAATTGAACCCAAGAATGTAAAGTCTCCAGCACGTTTGTCATTTTTCTTGGGTTTCACCCAAAAGGTCCTAAATGAAATTCTAGTCCATCATTACCAAGTGTGTTCTCAACTTCATATGATGGATGGTGGCCACTAGAAATCATGGTTTATCAAAAGAAATAAATGATAAATGAACAAACGAATGTAAGTAAACATTCGGACCTTGTAGGAAACTATGTCGTCCATAAGCCGACAAATTAATTCTGTTGCTTTAAGAATTTTAGGTCGATTGAACAGCCATTGAAAGTCTTCCTCTATGACAGCATCGACAGCCATACACACAAAACATATTGTCGAAGCAACAGCATAGGTACTTGATGTCGTAGACACAGATAGATATTCCTCTATTTTTGGAATTTTTTTCTCATTGCGCCATTTCGCCTCATCAAAATAGCTTTGAATTTGTATAGTCATCTACATAAGTTGTTCAAACGTAATCTCAACTTACAATCGAGTTTTATGCAATATAACTAAGATAGGTTCGATTTAGAAAGGTACCGCTTCTTTTGCGTACAACATTCGATATGATGTTCTTTGTTGATCATGGATTCTTCTATTTATCCAAAGAAATCCAAGGAA
>CM039515.1:2197900-2233680 GCA_022432975.1 Begonia masoniana | reverse complement strand
GCTCGGATTGGAGTCGATGCGATTTTTCATGGTTTTTAACCCTTAAATCGTAAAACGAACCGATACCCGTAGTTTTTGGACCGAAACAAAGTTGTTACTTGGCGTGCGCAAAAATTGGCCCAAATTGGAACAAAACTGAACGGGTGGTTAAAACAACAGGTGCGGGCGATATATTCTCCATGACGAAAACGGTTTGATTTCTTCAAAAATCTGGTATTGGACGATACGAATAAGAAGATTCAATACAACTACTCGATCAAATCAATTTTTGGAAAAATGGGTGATCGAGATTATTTTGTCAACGATTTCTCGTCGTCAGGCTAGTTGATTGCGAACTTAGTTTAAGTAAATTATTCTTTTATTGCCTGCTAAGTAAATGATTAAAGAAATGTGTTAAATGTAAATTTAGTGTTTGTATCCTGATTTTTAGAAAGTGTCGTATCTGCATGTCCTTACCATACCATATCTTAATACAGGTGAAAATGTCTGGCCACATTGTTTTTATTTTAATCTGGTTTGTTAATAACCTACATTCTGTAATCTGGGAAGATAATTTTCCTTGTAGAAGATTATCTGTTTATGTGTTTTGTATTACCTTCAAACATTTTCTTTGAATGCAATTTTTTACTTTTTCAAAATTGTGTTGGCATGGGGTCACAAATTTATAGCTCAATGTTCAGATTTAATTCATTTTGTTTCAGTTGTTAGCTTTGTTCTACTCATTATAAAAATAATATTGGCCATTGGGATTGTATGTCTATCAACCTTGACATTCTTCAAATGCTTACCATTCCATTTTTTATTTATATTTTTGAACATTTTCTGTTTCCTCTTTTTTCCCCACTGGCTGGTCATTTTTCTTCGAAGAATTTTTTGACAAGGTTCATTTTGTTATGTGATGCTGTTGACTAGAAAACTCATTGCGTGGTCGAAGTACCTATGTTCACTGTAAAGCGGGAAGAGGGCGCAGCACTACTATAGTGATCTGCTACTTGGTCAGTTCCACTAATCACATTGACAATTTTCGAATATAGATAAAAAAATCCTTCACCTATTGTGAGCTACTGTCTTGTGTAGGTGCAATATAAGCAGATGACACCAAATGACGCATATAGTTACGTCAGATCAATTAGGCCAAGGGTGCTTTTAGCATCTTCCCAGTGGCAGGTGATCAAGACATATTTGAAGCTTTGATGCTTATATGTATGCTGCACGGAAACATATTTGATCTCTTAGGGCATGTTGAAATCTGGATGTTTGTTTTAGAGTGTTATTTATGTAATGATTGGTTCTTTATGTTGTTTCTTTCTTTTATGATGACTGTCGTGTTTAGTTTTTCAATTCTCTTATATACCGAACTTGTATTTAGATGAAGATTATGATATTTTTCTCACTGAGCTTTATGTTGCATGTATTCCAGGCTGTCCAGGAATTCTACTACCTTAATGTCAAGAAGACAGTCGTGTACAGTCATCTGACAAATCTCCTAATGAAAGTGCCAATGTCATTAGTGGCAAAAGATGTTGCATTTGATGATGGGTCCGTTGTTTTAGTGACAAAATCTGATCTCAATGGTTATGAAGAGAGTCTGGAGTCAAGGTCGGAGCAAAGTGAGATATGGGCAGATATTGGTGTTGTTTATCGGGTTCGAATTGTTGGTCAGGCTGCTATGGCCAGGATATCTTGTCTCTGGCTACGATGCCGCACTCACCACCAGAAAAGCAAACTCATTGACAACAGTGGCTGCACAATCAGGGCTGCTCATCTCGAAGGCATAAGTATGGATATCCATGTTTACTGAACGTTCTTATGTTTTCCATTCCATATCAGATGGTCACAAGTTTTCTATGCTTTTCTTTGTTTGTATAGAGTTACAACAAATAACGTTGGTTTTCCCCCTCCCCTCTTTGTAAATTGAGATTTGATGTGTTTCCGTCAAAATGGAAGGAAGACGATTACAGTGGGCTGAGTAAAATATGTCTCGTTACTACCTTCATGGATGTTCAATGATTGTCTGCCATGGCAAAGGTAGATTTCCAGCGGGGTTGATGCAGATTGTAACTGTATTCATGCTCTGAAGCTGTTAAAACCCACAAGGGTTTCTGTTTCTGGAGAGCTTCTGTCCTGAAGAAATGATATTCAGACTAATCAAAGACTTAGCAAGCGTTCCTTTCTATGTATATAAACTCAAATAATGCATCTAACACGAGTTGGAAGCTTAACATTCCAAGCTGCCGGCGAGATCATGCAATCCGCACTCGTTGATCTCTGTATCTTGTAGACGTTCTTTGTGATAGTTTCCGGATAGACCTGTTAAAAAATCTATGAAATTGAGAAGCGTTGAAGCAGTTATCTTCCAGTCTAAAATGAGAGTCCAAGCAACAATAGCACGCACATTCTTCAGCAGAAGATACTAGCGGAGCCAATGTGCGTCTATCTCGCTGGGAACAGTTTTGGGACCAAACCGAATCAAACCCTGATTGCCAGATTTCCTATAGACAGGTAATTTTAGGTTTGTGTTAGATTCAAGTCCCCTCATTATGTTATATTCCGACCTGGGTCGAATTTTGTGCTCACGGGTTGGGTTCATTTCTGGTGTTTTTTTTTCAAACCAAACTGTGGGAGACGGTTCTTCTATGTTAAGAATTGGTAATGACTCGTATATGGTTAGCTACCGTACCGAATCAAGACTGAACCGATAGTTCCAGTTCAAACTACGATTTCGTTCTGATGCTGCCCCAACAACTATGTTCTGGAGTTATTGACGTTACATGTATAGCAAATATTGGTCATTAGATTTTTCAATAATTAAGACAGTAATCTTGGTCAGCATCGTCAAACTACTAAACACTCATTGGCTTGGTTCTATCTTATTTTAGTTTATTTGATATTATTATAAAAAGCATTGCTACGTATATTTTTTAAATTTACATTTTAATCTAGACGCTTATGACACTTTTAATTGGTGTAGAATAATTATAATGCACTGTAAAAAGTTAAAATAAAAAAGTAAATATATCGCTGCTCTTACTATAAATACTTGTTTAAATTTGACCCTGGGTGTGAGTTTTAGTCAGCCGGGCCTCAGTCTTTTGTCAGCAAGCCCAGTTTCCAATCTGGGGGCTGACTCGTAACCCAAGCCTGATCCCTTGTTTGGGCTTCTGTCCCATGATATTTTCAATATCTTAATTAAGTGCATAAAAAAGCCCGAAGTATGGGAAAAGTGCATAAAAAAGCTCGAAGTATTGAAAGTGCAAAATAAAGCTCTGCGGGGGACGATCACCCCCCGCAGAGGGTGGGGCGGGTACCCGCGTGAGGGGGCGGGTACCCGCCTCACGTGGGGGGTCAGGCGGGCCCGCGTCATTCTCTCTTCTCAGACCTCTTCTTCCTATTCTCTCTTCTCCTCTGCACATTCGCCTTCTACCCAGGTATTGCCCATTTTCAGCTTCTTCCTTCCTTGTTTCTTTCTTTCATGGTTTCTTCTATATTTTCTCTGCCTCGCTTTCAGTTTTAGTTCATCCCTTTTTCACTTTCTGTTATTCTCCTCCACCCGCATTTTCATTCCTTGCAAGAAACTCTTTCTCTGTTTCCCAAATTGCCATAGCTGTAATTTCATGGGTAATTGTTTGAGCGATCCTAAGAAATTGACGGCCGAAATTGTGCCTCAGGAGCTGCGTTCCGCCTCTACTGCTTGTTCTAACTTTCTCTTTCCGCCATGGATTTGTGGGTTTTTTTTTTTCGTCGAGCATTTGTTGGAACATCTTTTTTAGTTTTGAAGATTGGGTTCTTTGAATTTCACATTCTGGTTGATTAGTTTGCTCATGGATTTATTTAATTCAATTTTCTATAATTCACAGGATTGTACAAATGTAGAAATTCTAATCGGCGTTGTAAAATTTCTATTCTCTTAGCTCAACCAGTTTCTGTTGACTAGATTCTGCATATTAGATCTGTGGTGTTTCAAGACGTATTGCATTTTTTTTAGCCAGATTATAGTGTCTGCCTGATGGTTTACAAATCTGTTGAGCTTCTTGAAAATTGACTTGTGATCCATACTTTGCGACTGCAATTTTGTATCTTTAGGAGATCGAGTGGAATCATAGGGAGGAAATGGCAAGGAAAGGAAATTGGTTTTCCACGGTAAAGAAAGCTCTCAGCCCCGAGTCCAAAGAGAAGAAACATCAGGTCTGAAGTGCTTCTGTGTCAGACTTTGGCTATGGAGAAATTTATACATTCTCTGAGCTTTTGACATTTTTAGTTGCAATTATTCCAGAAATCCAAGTCGAAGAAGAAATGGTTTGGGAAACAGAGAAAGAGTTTCTTGCAAGGAATGAAAATGCGGGTGGAGGAGAATAACAGAAAGTGAAAAAGGGATGAACTAAAACTGAAAGCGAGGCAGAGAAAATATAGAAGAAACCATGAAAGAAAGAAACAAGGAAGGAAGAAGCTGAAAATGGGCAATACCTGGGTAGAAGGCGAATGTGCAGAGGAGAAGAGAGAATAGGAAGAAGAGGTCTGAGAAGAGAGAATGACGCGGTACCCGCCGACCCCCCACGTGAGGCGGGTACCCGCCCCCTCACGCGGGTACCCGCCCCACCCTCTGCGGGGGGTGATTGGTCCCCCGCAGAGCTTTATTTTGCACTTTCAATACTTCGAGCTTTTTTATGCACTTTTTCCATACTTCGGGCTTTTTTATGCACTTAATCCCAAGTAAATTTTGGCATAGCCCAGAGGAAGCCAGCAAAACCCACCTATAGAGGAGAACTGGGCGGGCTTTGGCCGCCAGAACTATCATTATAACCCATGATTTCAAAATTCAATAGGATCATTCTCATAATTGGAGGTGTCAAACCAAGCTAACGATCCTAAACAATCCGGCCCACTAGGTCTAATGATTTAAACGAGCCAAGCAGAGTGATTAGTGATACTCTGCTCTCGAACTATGAGTTAAACAAGCTGATCTATACGAGTCTCCCTATATATATATATATATATTGAATTTGTACTATTTATTTTTATTAATATTTCAATTAGGATATATGATCAATTAATTAATTAAAATTTTACATTACACATTTTTATTAAGAAAATATGTATGTGAAACAATTATATAATAATATTTATTAAGTATAAAAAAAAAACACAAAAAACTTTGTACCATATTTAAAAGAAAGAAAAAAGAAGTGCAAGAATGTGAAAGAATAAAAGAAAACCGATGGAAAAAAGTGCGTAAATAGATGAGCAGATGCTATGGGTAGTATTGAGGAAAGAAGAAAAAATTCACTCGAGTACATAAATGGATGATAAGATATGGTGGTAGTATAACTTACTCCCAATTCAAATGGGATGACATTAATTAGTTGCTCCTGATCAAGATAATTTTTAGAAAATATTGCTCTTAACAATCTCCTTAGATAGAATTACCTTTCCAAGTAGGTTTTTAAGAAAAGCTAGAGGGTCTCTAATGGTCTACTTAAATTTCAGTCTCCTAAAAAGAACTTACTTATACAGTACAATTACACTACTAAATAAGTGGTACGAGAAATAAAATTTTTATTTGAAGTTGAAACACATAAATATCAGGTACCATTAGATGCAAAAAGTGCTGGATATCAAGCAAGTATATCTGGAGAAGATTAACACATATGATAATACCTCTGACATAATAATAAAAGTTGTGCAAAGAAATAAACATGAATTCTGCAGCAATATTGGAAATAGCTTATAATCATAATAGAGATGTGTAGGGCTCCTTAATGATGAGGGACTAGCTTATAATCATAAGAGAGATGAGTAGGGTACCTCCTTAACGATAAGGGACCCGACAATCAACGAAGGTTGCCTCCATTTATTATTAGGTCCCTCGTCGTTAAGGAGGGACCCTACAATGGAGCTAACATATCAAGTTATGCTTGCTATAATTTAGAAATTTAAAATTTTAGTGACACATTTGAATATGAATTCAAATATTTAACTTTAGTTCTTTTAATATGAACCCCTTATTTATTTATTTATTAATAAAACCTTTTACTTTTGGACTAACTTATTCCCCTTGTCTCCAAAGAAAACAAAAGATAATCAGAACATGTGTATCATGTTGGAGCAAAGGAAAAATTAAAAAAAGTTACTTGCACTATAAATTTTTTTTTTGTACTTTCGTAAAAAAAAATATTTTAAATGTCAAATAATTATTGATATAATTAATTAAATAAATTATAAAAAATAATATTTTATATTAATTACGCTGTAATTATATTAATAATTATTTTACACTGCCACGTGGTACGTCATCTTCTATACTTTTAAGTTCTTTGAGTATAAATTATTTTTATTTTTATTTTATTATTTTCTCACATTCACACGTGTTCGATAATTTCTGTTAAACAAAAGGACAATGATTCATTTAAAGTGAATGTTATCATACATTTTTAAGAGAAAAAATTTTAAATAATTATAATTTGCCCAAGAACCTTTGAAAGTTGTTATACTTCAAAATTTAAAATAATAAATAAATTCATATTTTTACTGATTATTAAAAATTAATGAATAAATGAAAAATAAATTATATACTACATTTTACCCTATATTTTAAAAGAATAATGCTAGCATTGCTCTCTTAAAAAACTTGGTATATCAAATAATAATTAATGTAATTAAAATACAATTAATATAATAAAATGCACTAATAATTGTTTAACATGTTAGCAAGTTTTTTAAGAGATATTTGTTAATAAATTTATAGAAATAATTTTTTTTTTCAATTATTCAAATTAACTATAATTTTTTTTTATTGAAATATGAAAACTTTTATTAATAAAAAAAACTTTATTGATTTGTAGAATAAAGAAAGATATAAGTGTGAATAAGATTAGGCTAATTCGAATTGGTTTACTCTCAAAGTGAAATTCGAGTAGACATGTTCAATTTCTAATTTACCCATCGAACCAAGATTGTTTTTTTCTTCATTTTTATTTCGGATTTGGTCCAGTTGTGGTTGATTTGGTTGAATTTCTGTCAGTTTTGGTTTGCGATTCTTCAAAAATTACATAAAAACTCAGTCTGATTCGGATGTTTTCGACCAAATTGGTTTCTAAAGTCATAATCTTGTCGTCTAAGATGACGTGAAGGTAAAATCAAATTTCCTAGAAGTTATTCTAAGACTTGGAACATGGATTGCATTTTTACGATGAATTTGTTCCAGCTCTTTCTTGAACATTTAAAGTTGATGCTGTGAAGTGCAAATCAAGTTTCCATGATCATGGTGTTTATCAGGTATTTATGCACGTGTTAGCTGAGATGAAATCAGAGATGAAGCAACAAAAGTCCATCAAGATTAAGAACAACTCCATTGAAGAAGAAAAAACCAGAGCTTCTTCTTCTCCTCTAATTATACAATCAATGGTGTCCAAATTGCTGTGCGCAGATTTTAGTCTTAGTTTGTTGATGGAAGACTAATGAAATGGAGCTAGAATGTCTTCCATGGAAGGATGATGAAACCGAGCTACTTTCCAACGATAAGTTTAGCTCTGGCGTGTCCTTCGTTGATCTGAAATTGTTCTCCCAGCCCAAAATGCGCCATTAACAGCCAAACGAAGGTCAGAAATTCTCCCCCTTTAGCAACCAGTTGAGCATGGCTGTCTGCTCTACAATGGTTTGCTGCATATCCCAAAATCTCTACCCAAACCACACATATCAGCCTCCACTTCTCGTCCTCCCTCATTGCGTTCAGTTCCTTCGCGAGCGTGGCTGCCTCGAACAACACAGATTTACTTCTATCTCCTTTCACAGTCACCGGCTTTACATCTGTGTTCACATTGAGTATATATTCGCATGCTTCTTTCACCATTGTCGTCCCCAATCCTCTTCTGTCGAAGAACTTTTTGGCCTCTGCGCAGGTGTCCCTGAATCTTATCTGTCCGATTCCGGCTACTGCCGACATTAGAGTCGGCTGCATAACCAGAAGATAAAGCATGTAATCGGACAAGATTTTGCTGAACTCTTTGTTTTCTGCGGCTTCATTTTTTCCGGCATTTCTGTAGCAGAGCTCTGTAGCTATGTGCCATATAAGGAGGCTCTCGTCGAACTCTAATTCGTCCAAATATGGAAGAACTAGTTTGTTAACGTTGATGCTCCATTTACCTTCTTCCAGAGCGTAACTTCCTCTTGCTGAGCATATTGTTGTTGTGGTTTCTGCATCTTCTGCCGCTTTTGATTTCTTCAGGAGCTCGTCGAAGATGAGCTTCCATAACTTTAGCTTAAATGGCTTCCTGGACACGTACAACCAGTAGTCTAGTAGATCCTTGGTTCCAATGTAGAAGGAAATTCTATCGATCGTTGGTAGAACCCATTTCCAGCAGAGACTGCGAATATAGCGAAGGATTTTGTTTCTGGATTTGTCGCTGTCGTCGTAGTATCTAATCGAACGTTCTCTGAGGCAATATTCGATCAGATTGAACTGAGCCAAAGATTCCGACCACCTCCTCAGGGGTAGTGGCGTCTTCAACTCACGATCTTCAGTGGAAGGATTGGATCTCGTCCATTGGGGCATCTTGCAGCTGAGGAAGAGAGTGAAAAAGGCAGCTCGCCGTGATTTCTCCCTCCTGACATTGGCTACGGTCCAATCCGAGAACACGGCCATTAAAAGAGATACTAAATCCAAGGCTATAGCACCGATTAGTAAAGTGTAGGTGATCCTGATGTCCACGTTCTCGAAAGTCTTGTCTATTTTCCAGAAGAGGACTGAAGCAACTAAAACAGCGATGAAAGAGAAGAGCCGGAAGATATAACCAAAGACATTGTGCAGAACAACGACCTTGGTAAATAGAGCTTCATAGATGAAATTGAGCTCGAACACGATAACCTTGAAAGCATCTTCAGCGGTTCGCCGATGGAAAAACTCGCGGCTCTCGTCCCGCTCGCGAAAGCTGAAGATTATATCTACAATTAAGCCCTTGAAAATGTTGTAGTAGCGATATGCATGATGGACCACCTGAAAATCACTCAATTCGCCTTCGACGACGGAGCTCATGGCGACTCTCTGTTTTTTGTCCTCAGGCTGCGCCGTCAGTTCGATTCGAGTCGGAAGTCTGTCCTCTTTCTTCGACCAGTATTCCTCCATTAGCTTAGCGTAATTAGGGCCCGGATCCGGAGCTTTGAGCATGGACTCTCTGAATCTCCCCAAGCTCGCAAGGTACAAAGCGCGAGTCCGCTCAGCGTACTTGGAGATTCCGGCGAGAAACATAAAGACGGTCGGCCGCCATAGGTTGTTGTTCGGGATCGTTTGAAGGAAGACATATGCCGTAGCGATAACCTGGAAGAGAAGTCCGATCAAGTGCCTGAGCCAGAGAGCGTTATCTTCCAAAGCAAAGGCGGTAATGGTGTCGGGACCGCCGAGGTGTAGAAGGAGAAAAGGAGCCCAAAACGCGAGGAGATGTTCAGTGTTGTCGGAGGTGGAAGGCTTTTCCTGCGCATTGGAGATTAGGCCGACGACAAAGCTCGCGGCCCAATCTGCGAGCAAGTAAGAAGACCAGATTAGGAAGATGATGAAGGTTCTGGAAGTTCGTTTTCTGAAAGGAGCACCGAAGATCAAAATAATTTGCAAGGAAAGGCTGAGCAGGATGATGGATCTAATATTCCATCTCTCCCACGCCTTCTTCACCCTTTCGGGGAGCGCATTCGCCATTATCGTCTTCTTCTCGGAGCAATCACCCGAAACCGATCCCTCTCTCTGTATTTGACCTCAGGAGACGACCTAGCCCAGCTTCTTCGTTTTCTTCTTTTTCTTCTTTTTCTTCTTTTGTCTTCCAATTATTCCTACTTTTTCTCTTTCCTCACTTTACATTTACTCTTTATTTCTCTCTCTTCACTAATCGCTCAAGTCTTCTCCCGCACTCCTTTTCTAAGAGTACATCTTACAAGAAATAATAATATTTTTTTAAAACGTGAACAAACGAAGTTCTTTCAACGTAATCCTAATTTAAAACTAATACAAAAGAAATACATAATATGTATTGCTCAAAAACAAATATTTAATAAAGTATTTCATAATTGAAAATAAATTTAGTAAAAATTTTTTATAAAATTCAATTTTTTTTTAAATATCATTCTTTTTATTATTTTTTGGTTAATCTTGCGTTAACAACCATTTAGTCTCGTCCCCAGAAACATTTTCAACTGCATTTTTCATTTGTTTTCTTCATCAGTCATGTTAATATTATTCTCACCTACATCACAAAGTTCATCTATGAGCGTAACGCTCATTAAGAGATGCATAAATAACATGAGCATGATATGCAATGTCATAAAAACATGTATTTTCTTTTTTTTTTTTTGAAAAAATTCAATTTAGACTCCAACGTATAGGGTCAGTGACCATTTGGTACCTAACGTTTTTTTTGTACCCAATCAAATCCTATCGTATAAAACGTTTGCAATTCAAACCCTCCCGTCAATTTTTCAGTTAAATTTAACAGATTTCTTTTAAAATTCCCAAACTACCTCTCTCTCTCTCGCTCACTCTCACTCTCTCTCTCAACGCCAGATACCCCTCCCCCTTTATTCTTTTTTTTTTTCTTTTCCTCCTTCCTCTTTTCTGCTTTCTCCCTCTCTGCGTGTTCTCTCCAGGCGACAAAGAACTCACGCCGACGCCGACGATTTCCAGCCTCCTCTCCTCCATTTCTTCCTATTGCGTTCATCGACATACTCGTTGGTGTTGATTTCTTGCAACGGCGTTCTTCTGAATCGACAGTAACGGAGTGCAGAGGAGGAGGTGGGTACGAGAAAATATCATGAACTGCCAAAATTCTAAGCGCTATAACTCCTCTGATGTGAGAAAACGGATTCCGTTTGTCAAGTGGGTAGCGTTGGACAGAAGATTCCGACTCAGAAAATGAGACAGAGACGCCAGAAATTCTCACCCGGCCGAGGAAATTTCGGAGGGTGATGGTTCTTCGCTGAGCCTCTGTTCTCAGAGAGAGGAGGAAAAGAAACGCAATAGGAAGAAACAGAGGAGAGGAGGCTGGAAATTGTCGGCGTCGGCGTCGGCATGAGTTCTTTGTCGCCTGGAGAGAACACGCAGAGAGGGAGAAAGAAGAAAAGAGGAAGGAGGAAAAGAAAAAGAAAGAAAAAAAAAAGAATAAAGGGGGAGGGGTATCTGGCGTTCAGAGAGAGAGAGAGAGGGGGGTAGTTTGGGAATTTTAATAGAAATCTGTCAAATTTAACTGAAAAATTGACGGGAGGGTTTGAATTGCAAACGTTTTATACGATAGGGTTTGATTGGGTACAAAAAAAACGTTAGGTACCAAATGGTCAGTGACCCCATACGTTGGAGTCTAAATTGAACTTTTCCCTTTTTTTTTTCAATATTTCTTGTTTCTTTACTTTTGCTTAGTCGGGGGAATGAGTAATCATCATTTGTCATCCTTGTTAGGATTAGACGCCCTAATCCACCTGTAACGAACGATTAGTAATACGAAAAAGAAATAACACACAGATTTATAGTGGTTCACTCTCGTTGCGAGAGCTACGCCCACTGGCCGCTGACAGATTTCACTAAGATGAAAAACCGGAGTTACAACAGTTGTTCCTCACCCTCTCAGACACTCTGTCTTTTCTGTGATTTCAACTCTATAACCTAAACACGTCTTTATATAATAGACGATTTAGGGTTACACAATAATAGGATACTTAATTACCAAAATACCCTCAACCTAAATTAGACTTCATAACTCAACAATCTCCCACTTGGAGACTAATCACATCATCTCTCAATCTGCAGCGGCATCAATCTCATATCTCATTCAAGAAGTCCAACTGAAGTTGCGCACAACTTCAGCTTCTCACTTGTCACGGCTTTCGTCAACATGAAAGCTGGATTCCGGCTTCCTGGGACCTTCTCAAGCGCTAATACTCCATCTTCTAAAGTAGATCTGATGAAATGATAACGCACCTGTATATGCTTTGTCTTGCCATGGTAAACTGGATTCTTTGCCAAATGAATGGCACTCTGGCTGTCACAATGCAATACACTCCCATCGTAGTTTTGGCCTAACTCGCGTAGAAAAGGCTGTAACCACATCATCTCCTTTGCAGCTTCTGTCACTGCAATATACTCGGCTTCACAACTAGAAAGAGCGACGACATCTTGAAGTCTCGAAACCCAACTGATTGCGGTACCACCTAAAGTGTAGACATACCCAGTCCTGCTCTTACTACTGTCAATATCACCACCATTAACAGCATCAACGCATCCATCTAGACCCAAGTCTTATTTTCGAAAACATAAAGCAAACTTTGAACTTCCCTTCAAGTATCGTAAAATCCATTTTACGGCTTCCCAATGTTTTCTTCCTGGATTACTCATAAACCTGCTGATAACTCCCACTGCATGTGCAATATCTGGTCGTGTACAAACCATCGCATACATTAGACTACCAACGGCTGAGGCATATGGAACTTTGGCCATGTAGTTCCTCTCTTCCTCGGTCGAGGGTGACTGATCTTTGGATAGTTTGAAATGACTAGCCAACGGTGTAGTGACTGACTTCGCATCTTGCATTTGGAACCTGCTAAGAACCTTCTTCACATAGTCTTCTTGTGAGAGTTTGAGAACATTCTTATCCCTGAATATCCTCATCCCAAGGATTTGATTTGCAGCACCCAAATCCTTCATTGCAAACTCTGTAGATAACTTCCTCTTCAGCCTGTCAATCTCATGCAAGCTTGCTCCAGCAATCAACATATCATCAACATAAAGGAGCAGAATAATATAGGAATTATCAAACCTTTTGATGTAGCAGCAGTGATCGGCTTCACATCTCACAAAGCTGTTATTCTTCATGAAGCTATCGAACCTCTTGTACCATTGCCTTGGAGCCTGTTTCAAACCGTACAAACTCTTCTGAAGCTTACATACAAGTTCCTCTTTCCCTCTCATCTCAAAACCCTGTGGCTGACGCATGTATATCTCTTCATCTAAACTGCCATGAAGGAAAGCAGTTTTCACATCCATCTGCTGCAGATGAAGATCTTCTTTCACAACCAAACTCAAAACTGTTCTGATCGTCGTCAGCTTCACCACTGGTGAGAAAATATCGGTGTAGTCGATGCCTTCTTTCTGTTGAAAACCCTTGACAACCAATCTGACTTTATATCTCTTGCTCCCATCATGTTCTTCTTTAATCCGGTAAACCCACTTGTTATGTAGTGCTGTCTTCCCCTTCGGCAACTTGGTTAATGTCCAAGTTTCATTTGATTTCAGTGAGTCCATTTCATCTTTCATGGCTGCCTCCCACTCAATCAAATCATCAGACTGTTCTGCTTCCTCATAACATCTCGGTTCACCTCTGTCAGTAAGCAAGATGTAATTGAGAGACGGGGACCATCTCTGAGTTGGTTTGCTGATTCTGGATGATCTTATTGGTTCTATAATTGGCGTTTGCAAATTTTCTTCTGTAGCTATATTCTCATCAACTTCTTCTTCAACAATAATCTGATCTTCTTTTCTGGTTGGAGTAATATCACCTGAAGAAACTCTGAAGTTGACCACAGTAGACTCTTTCAATACAGAACTCCCACTGTCTAAAGTGTTACCAATAGCATCCTTGTAAAGAGCTTGTTCGTTGAAGATGACGTTCCTGCTGCGAATGATCTTCCGATTTTGATTATCCCAGAAACGATAACCAAACTCAGCGTCACCATGACCAATAAGAAAACACTTATTAGATTTCGAATCAAGCTTACTTCTATCAGAATCATCAATATGAACATATGATAAGCAACCAAAAACTTTCAGAAAAGAAAAGTTTACCTTTTTACCGCTCCAAACTTCTTCTGGAATTTTGTAATCTAGAGGTACAGATGGTCCTCTATTTATCAGGTAGGCTGCTGTGCTGACTGCATCTGCCCAAAAGGTTTTAGGCAGTCCAGCGTGCAATCTCATGCTCCTTGCACGTTCATTCAGCGTTCTGTTCATCCTTTCGGCTACTCCATTCTTTTGAGGCGTTCGAGGAATGGTCTTCTGCATCTTGATCTCATTCATAGCACAATACTCACTGAACTCTGCATTGATGTACTCGCCTCCGTTGTCGGACCTCAAACACTTCACTTTCAGATTTGTTTCATTCTCAACCAAGGCCTTCCACTTCTTGAAAACACTGAATACATCAGACTCGTTCTTCATGAAGTAGACCCAAACCTTTCTTCTTAAATCATCTATGAACGTCACGTAGTAGTGTGATCCACCAAGAGAAGAAACGAGTGCTGGTCCCCACACATCAGTGTGCACTAATTCCAGTTTTTTCTGCTTCAGCTCCTTGCCAAATTTTAGAAAACTGACACGTTTCTGTTTCCCAAAAATGCAACTTTCACATAACTGATGCTCAACAGACTTCAGCTCCGGAATTTGACCATTCTTAACAAGAATTTTCATTCCTTTCTCGCTCATGTGGCCCAATCTGCAATGCCACAACTCTGTATTCTTCGAGCTATCAACAACGGCAATTGTGTCTCTGCATGTAGAAGTCATGTATAAAGTTCCTGTTTTCTGACCTCGAGCGACGACCATCGCTCCTTTAGTTACCTTCCACGCATTGGTTCTGAAACTAACATGGTAACCCTCACTATCAAGCTGCCCAACTGAAATCAAATTACGCATCAAACCCGGAACATGTCTTACTTTATTGATACTCCAAATAGACCCGTTTGTCGTATTCTATTTGATGTCCCCAATGCCCACAATATCCAGTGGCTCACCATCTGCAAG
The DNA here is from genome assembly GCA_022432975.1 of Begonia masoniana. Classification (NCBI taxonomy): domain Eukaryota; kingdom Viridiplantae; phylum Streptophyta; class Magnoliopsida; order Cucurbitales; family Begoniaceae; genus Begonia; species Begonia masoniana. The sequence goes on along the minus strand of CM039515.1, from coordinate 2,218,919 downwards.
ATAGACTTTCCCATGATTTCCAGCTACATAATTTTCCATTAGTTCTTTGTGAGCCGTGGTATGAAAGGATGCTCCCGAGTCCAAGACCCATGAGTCTATCGGGCTATCGACTGAAAGAATCAATGCGTCAGTGATATCTTCTGTTATTGTATTTGCTCCATCACCTTTTTCAGTATCGTTCTTCTTCGGAGCTCTGCAATTCTTTTTCATGTGATCCTGCTTGCCACAATTCCAACACTCAAATTTTTTTCCAGATTTAAAGTGACCCCTTCCATTTCTCGAATTGGATCTGCTTCTGCCCCTGCCCCGATTGGAATTTTTGTTTTTATTTCGCCCCCTATTTTCCACATTCAGAGCTGAGCCTTTCGATGTTTCTCCAGAATCAATTCTTCTAACTTCCTCGGCTAGAATACGATCCCTCAAATCAGTAAATACCAATTTTGCACTGCCGACTGAATTACTGACTGTTGCCCTCGTGGGCTCTCAGCTATTCGGAAGAGACGCTAATAGAATTAGGGTACGAACCTCATCCCCAAAATCAATATTCACAGATAATAATTGATTCACGACAGTATTAAATTTATTTAGATGTGCAGCTACAGAAGTACCTTCACCCATTTTCAGATTAAACAATTTTTTCATCAAATGCACCTTGTTGTTCGCAGAGGGTTTCTCGTATATATCAGATAGAGCCTTCATCAGACTCGCTGTAGTTGTCTCCTTCGCCACGTTGTGAGCAACGCTTTGAGTCAGCGTCAATCTGACGACTCCCAAAACTTTTCTGTCAAGGCGATTCCATTCAACGTTGTCCATCTTTTCTGGTTTTGCACTCAATGGAAGTTCAAGATCTTTCCCATATAAATAGTCTTTAATTTGCATTCTCCAGACCACAAAATCTGTCCCATCGAATTTTCTAATACTGTGATTGATACTTTCATCGCCTGCCATTGTTATAAAAACTCCCTTTAAAAATCAGAATAAATTTGCCCTGAAATCAGAATCAATCTGCCCAAATTAATTCCAGAATTTTCAACCAATTATCTGCCAAATATTAAAACTATTCAAAATAGAACTGGGCAGCAACTGAATGCTTCTCCTTCTCTGGCGCGACGGCGGTGCTGCTCGGCCGAGCTCGGTGCCCGGCGACGGTCGGCGAGTTCTGGTCGGCACTCGAAAAGAATCCGACGGTGTTCTTCGCGGCTGTTCTGTTCTCTCGGATGCGCGTCGATCTGTTGCTTCGCGTCGAGCAACACAGAACAGACGGCTCTGTTCTTCGCAGACGGCGATGACAAGAACAGCGGCGGCTTCTGGCGTGAGTGCGGCGCGATTCTAAACGGAGCATGGTGGTTTTTTTCTTCGCGCAGCTGTTCTGCGGGCTCGGGCGGCGCTGGTGCGCGCAGAGCAGGTCGGCGACGGCGCGGTCAGGGGCGGCGGCCCTTTCTGTATGACGGCGTTGGCAGCGGCTAGCTCGGGCTCCTCCTTCGCGGCTCGGGCTCTTCTGGTTCTTCGCGACGAGCAAAGAACAGAGCACCTTTTTTTTTTTTTTTTCTGTTATTCACCCTTTTAATTCCCTTTTTCTTTTCCAAAATTGCAAATTTCTCAAACCAAAATTGCAAACCTGAAATCCTGAAATCGATCGATACCCTTCGAAGAATCAAACCTTGATTTTTCGAAAACCACTTCAACCTCGAAGCTCTGATACCAGTTGTTAGGATTAGACGCCCTAATCCACCTGTAACGAATGATTAGGAAATACGAAAAAGAAATAACACACAGATTTATAGTGGTTCACTCTCGTTGCGAGAGCTACGTCCACTGGCCGCTGACAGATTTCACTAAGATGAAAAACCGGAGTTACAACAGTTGTTCCTCACCCTCTCAGACACTCTGTCTTTTCTGTGATTTCAACTCTATAACCTAAACACATCTTTATATAATAGACGATTTAGGGTTACACAATAATTGGATACGTAATTACCAAAATACCCTCAACCTAAATTAGGCTCCATAACTCAACATCCTCACCCACAACAACTATTTACTTTGATTCAGTAATTCAGTCTTTTGACATTTTTGTCTTTCTAAGTGAAAACATATCATACATAAAATTCATTTTTACATTCCTATTTCATTCACAACAGTCTAATATATCATATCCTCGAATAAATATCATTATAACATAACATTAGAGCACATCCTCAAATCAATATCATCATAAACTTAACATTAAAGTAAATCTTCAAGTCGTTATCGTCAAAAGCATAATAATAAACAAGTCCCCAAATCCTCAAGTCATTACTGTCAAAAGCATAACAATAAAACAAGTTCCAAAATTCTTAAGTCATCATTATCGTAACGTAACATCAAATCAAATTTTCAAGTGATTATCATCGCAAACATAACAATAAAACAAGTGATCAATCCATCAACATAATATAACTATAAAACATAGCACTATGGTTTAAACTAACCATAAAATCTCTCGCATGTTAGCATATTCTACAAGAAGGAAACGAAAACCATAATCGATCCTTTCTTACTCTTATGACCGTTCGAAAATCGTTGTCTACTCAATTTCATTGTGGAATAGGCTTACCTTGACGGAACTTGAGTGAGGCTGGGAGGATGGGAGGCAACTCGTGGCATTAAGACAAAATAATAAATTAGAGTTAGGGTTTTTGTATAAATATGTGATTTCCTACACCACTGGTCGACACTTCATTAAGTTCGTTCGACCGCTAATCTACACGAGACGAGCGAACATCGTCTTGTTCTTTCATACGCTTTTTCTTTTGTCCGATTGACTGCTAGGATGACCGCTCTTTCAATTAGTCGACACTACAACCTTGCTATTTTTTGCTAATTGCTATTTGAAGGAAAAGTGCCAACTTGTTACTGTTTATAGTGTCAACCAATCTAGAGTGTCGATCAAATTGCGCACCATTTCATCTTTTCATAGTCTCTTAGATAATGTCAAGTCTCCGTATCACATTTCCTCTAGTTTATTCGCAATATGGTAAAAATTTCCACAGCTTACTAAAACGTGTTTCAAATAGTGCCATATCAATGCTATATCTTGATAACTATTTTTATTTGTGAACACCCCCTAAGTGCAAATAACTCTAGTCCTATCTCTTTAAGCCTATTTTGAAAGTTTCACACTTCTGATGTTTGAATCATCCTTTTTGATTGACCATCAATTTAAGGATGATAAGTTCTGCTAAGATCTAATTTAATGTTCGTTATAACCCTTGTCAAAATTTAGAAGTAGACTAGAAATCTCGATACGAGACTATGTAAATAGGAACTTCATGTAATTTGATTATTTCACAAACATTTAATCTAGTCAAATAACATATAACATCAACTCACTTAATAGATTTAGGCAAACCAGTGACAAAATCAATAGCATCCCATTTTCATTCAGCAATTGGAACTGGATTTAGCAATCCTAGTTGTCATTTATGTTCTTCCTTCTCTATTTGATATCCGAGATAGTTGGCATACATCTAGCAAAATCCCCTACCATCCCTTCCGGGTAAAATCGTGTCTTCAACTTATTGTCTTCTGGATAAATAGCAACTTCCGAGCAATGATACTACTTCAAAGTTTTTCTTTCATTTCCTCAATATCTCTTGCTACAATTCTACCAAAATATCTAATTTCTCCATCTGTTCTTTTGGAAAATCTTTTAGCCTCACCATTAGAAATATTAGCCTTTAATTGCGAAACCCTTGGAACTTCTATGCTATAAAGATATACTTGTTGATTCCATTTTTTCCATCGCAAATTGAAAGAATCCATTTTTTACTACATTTAATATTCTTGTATACCTAGACTGGCCACCACAACTCAAGATTTTCCACTCAATTCATCGGCTCTGACACTGGCTTGGGTATAATTGCACTTCTCCAAAAACTCACATTCACTATCTTTATCTCCAATTTAATTTCTTCTAAATAAATAAATATTTCATGCTTTTGAAATTAAAAATTATTGGGAAAAATGCAAAATCAAGACTAATGTTTAGGAAATAGGCATGGAAAGGAAAGAAGTTTAGTTTTAGGCAAAACAGGGAAAGAAGTTTGGAAAATAGGCAAAAAAGAGATTTTGGCTAATTTTTTTTTAAAAATAAAACGGATTAATTTAAAATAAATAGTAAACGATATTTAATTTACTTGAAATTTTTACCACATGTTTTCCACAATATGAGAAGATAATCTGAAAAGTTTCGTAATTTTGAAACGCTCGTACGATTTATTGTAATTTTATTTATTTATTTGATAAAAAAATTATAATAAATTGTACAAGCGTTACAAAATCACGCAACTTTTCACATAATCTTCTCATAATGAGATACACATGTGGTAAATATTTCAAGTATATTAAATATCGTTTGCTATTTGTTTTTAAATTAATTTATAAAGTGAAGAAAAAACAGAAATTAATTTTAAACAAATAGCAAAAGATATTTAATATACATGAAATATTTACCACATGTTCATCACATTATGATACGGTTGTGAGAAAAGTTTCGTGATTTTTTAACGCTTATACGATTTATTATAATTGTTTTATCAAATAAATAAATAAAATTACAATAAATCGTACAAGAGTCCAAAAATTACGAAACTTTTCAGATTATCTTCTCATATTGTGGTAAACATGTGGTAAAAATTTCAAGTAAATTACATATCGTTTGCTATTTGTTTTAAATTAATCCGTCTTATTTAAAAAAAAAAAATTGGCCAAAATCCCTTTTTTGCCTATTTTCCAAACTTCTTTCTCTGTTTTGCCTAAAACTAAACTTCTTTCCTTTCTATGCCTATTTCCTAAACATTAGTCTTGATTTTGCATTTTTCCCAAAATTATTTCAAGTATTTCACAATGAAGATAATATCTTCAAAATTTTAGAGCGAACACTATCGTTGCGAGCTCCAAATTATACATCAGCTAATTGCATTTGTGAGTACAAAATTATATGCAACTACTTGATCATCTTGTGTAAGTGTGCAATCCAACACTTGCAAAAACGCATCATATCAAACAATGTACCATTTTTCTCTTTTTAGAATAATAAGGATAAGTGGAGGTATCAACTTTTTTACCTCGCATTGTTCATTTCATCTAAATTTGTCACATTTCTTGGTTAATCTGGTTAGGGTGGTACTATTCTCACAATGTTTATGGAGTCTCTCAATACTCTAAGTACAATATTGTTCGCTTTGAGTCGAGTCCGCATAAATTTGTTCTTGAAGTTAACCCAAAACACGTTGTACAAAGTAGAGAGAAGAACTCTACTTTTAAACAACTCAATTTTTATTCTTCTAAACGATATGAGATTTTGCACCCTACTAGTATGAGTTGAACCTTGACAATCAACATAATCTCAGCTCCTCTTTGTTTTCACAAGGCAAACTGTCACAATCTCCTTCCTTTGGGGGCCCGTCATCCTTGTCAACTGAAGTTCTAGTTGGTAATTGACTCTAATACTATTTGTGGAGTCTTTCAGTATTCGAATATAATATTGTCTGTTTTGAGACAGAACCCACACGAATTTGTTCTTGAAACCAATCTAAAATATATTGTATTAGATAGAGAGAATAATTTTATTTATAAAATACTCAATTTTCACTCTTTATAAATAATGTCAAAGATTCATTGTTATTTTGGTATTTGATGATAACAACCATCTACATATTTAAATTTATATTTTATAAATTCTATAAATAAACTAGTAATTAAGAAATGTACATAAAAAAAATCCTGAAAGAAAATCAAGGTGTATAAAAAATCGGAGTCAATTTATACGAAACAAGCATCTAATCATATATTTTTATTTTATTTTTTTATAATAACACTGTCGGCTTTTCAAATTACTAATTAATATTATGTTTTCAAAAACAAGAGAATTATTGGAGCCAGCTACGTTGTCAGTTGTCGTACGTTGCTGCATCATGTACAAGATAATAAATGATCATGTTCTGTTCTGCTAAAGAAAAAAAATGTAAATTAAAATAGTTTGACTTAAATTAAGAGGCGTAGAAGTCTGTATTTGATAATTTTCATATAAATAGGTAGGATCAAAGTAGGTGGTTAACAAAAAAAAAAAATTCTAAAATCATTTTCTAAAGGGAAATAAACCTTAAAATTTTGATTTTTTTTAAAAAAAACTTCAAAATTTACTATTCATAAAAAAAAAACTTCAAAGTTTACTATTCATAAAAAAAAATTTCAAAGTTTACTAACCAATGATTTAAGGGCAAATTAGTCATTTGAAGAAGATAAGTTTGGCAAAAAAGGAAATTCATCCTTAAAACCCTTTTTGAACGGGGCAGATGACAAGCTTTTGGAGTTTCTACGTGAAGAATAAGAAAATAAAGGAAAAGAGAGATAGAAAAAGAAGAAAGAAAATGAGAGAAGAAGAGAGAAGAGAGAGAGAGAGAGAGAAAAAGAAGAAAATGAGAGAAAAAGTGGGGATTTGGAAATTTATCTTTTAGGGTAAGTTGTTCGTCTTGTTGAGATGGTCACTTTGGCATAAAAATTGGTTAATTCGGTAGAAAAAGTCGTGTGAAGTAGATGAGCCGACGTTTAGATAAGTAAATATTGTATTTAGAGTAATTAATTTATCTCTATTGCATAGTTTAGGTGGAGATAGAGTTAATTGTGTTTTGGATTTGGTTAGATTTAAAGATTGGTTATGATTGAAGAGTAATTGGATGTTGAAGTGATTAAAGTGATATTGTTTTTTATGATAGAATGAATTGTCTATTTTTGATTTTTATGAAATATTAAAATGTAATATTTTGAAACGATATTTTATGTTAAATAGACATGTTTTTCAAAACCATTGCATGGGTGAGTTACATGGATTTTAATGGTGCATGATATTGACTTTACAAATGTTTTAATGCATGCATATGGATAAAAGAGGAAGTTGACAATAATTGGTAACATAAGAATTCAATAGTTGGACTTGACTCTTATTGTGTGAAATGTGTATGACTATGAAAAGAGAAAGAGCCTTACGAAAATGTCTTCCCTGGATTGAAAATTCTTAAACCTCGCGGGGAGCAATGCAAGAGAGTTTCTACAGCTCTACTGGAGAAAGCTCGAGAATTGTAAGGATGTGTGATGGTCATATGTGTTTGAATGAGCATGAGTTGCATTTTTGACAAAATAAATGATTGTTAAAAAAAGTGTAAGGGTGTTTTAGTGAAAGTGTGGTTTTTAAATCATGCAAAGTCTCTGTATTTGCATTGGATTTAATTGGTGAATTGATTTTAAAATTATTGATTTCAAGCATGCATATTTTATAACAATTGCATAGATTTCAACGAGTTGGTAAGGGTGTTTTAGTGAAAGTGTGATTTTAAAAGAATGATTGTATAGGTGGATAAAGTTTGGTCCTAGATGATGTGGATAGAGTGGATTGGGTACCCGTACTCTATGTGTTAGATTTATTTGCGGGGTGTAAAGCTCATTATGTGGACATCTATACTTTTCAGATAACGATAACATTCACCGGAACGGAAAAACCAAGGCTAAGGCAAATTTAAAGACGATAAAGAGGCATAGACGAAAACGTCAAGGTATATGGTTTCTTTTTGAGTTGGGACCAGGTTTAGTTAGTTTAGTTTTTCTTATGTATAAACCATTTTTAAACGGTCACGATTAGTGGCCTAATTGTGTAAACGCTTCCGTATACTCCGAGATAGATAATATAAATATTTCAACTTATGAAATATATGACATGGAATGTGGTTTGTTTGAATTGAAATCGGAGAATCCTAATTTAGGATGCGAGGTAGAGAAGTAGGTTGTCGATTAAATTAAGACAAATCGATGCACGCGAGTTCGAGGTTTCCATTTTACAATTCGAGAATCCTACCGATAACCCGTCGGGGCCCCGGTTCGAGTCCTGACAGACAATCCCCCAGAACGAGACAGAAAGGCAGACTCGGTCAAACTGAAAGAAAATTAAATTATAAGCACGAAATTCTAGAAATTCACAGTCAAATCAAAGTCACTCCATCGGCCGAGTGACAGAAGAAATACACGTGGTCAAATGAAACGAATAACAATAATTGGAGTCAAATCAAACGTATTGATCTCAAAAAATGTAAAAAAATTATTCATAACTTTTAAAAATTCTTGGATTTCACAGTAACCATTATTCAACGCATAATCTACTATTTCGTCTCTAATTTCCTTTAACAAACTATATTTCTTCCCCAAATAGAAACCTATAGCGCAAATTCGTGTACCAGTCTACTTTGTCACTCATAATCCTATGAGTCGCATAATGAATGAAGCTTCTCCTCGTCTAGCATTTTTGAGTAAGAATGCACTCTATTTCTTCGTGATCAAATGCACAAACCTTGCGATAAATAAGTGTGGAGTATAATTCTCATTCCATGTGCGGATCACAAGTCATTGCACTGTCTAATTCAAAAAAACTACTAGAACTAGAATCCATCAAAGCTATAAGAGTAAATAAGAGTCAATTTAGTTGATTGTAACCGGAATGAGTTTTTTGAGGGCTAGGGTTCACGACCAACGAGTGGGATCACGAAATGGGTGGCCGATCTACTTATACTTGAGCAGATCGGCCCCCAATCTGCGAGATCGGCTCTCTCTCTCTGCACTAAAATGAGATCGACTAAATATACACTTTCTGCACATCAGGGGTTGGGGACCCCCTGGTATCACTTGAACGATTTAAGTGAAATAGGGAGCTGATCTTCGAGAATGCGTGGCTGCCCGAGATTGATTTGTTAGGTTTTTCATGTTTTGATAATGAAATAGTTTACCAAATAACTTAAGAATCATTTTAAATAAACATTTCATACTTTGAAGATGATTTAGAATATTACCCAAATGGTATTCTACTAATAAATAAAAGTATTAATATATTAAAAATTAAATAGAAATAATTTCAGACTAAAATAAATAAGATAATTATCAGTGTGAACTCGAATATGTAGACCCCAACGGATTCTAACTTGGACAGATTACAAGGGGTATAAACACCATAGTTTTGAATCCTTCCATTAGATGTTGTGACTTGTCAGGAGAAAAGAGAAGTCTTCGTCAATGGAAACTAATCATTTAAAGTGGGTAGGTCCCTCCCAAAATAAAGGACAAATTCTTCCCCAACGTGACGACCACAAAGTAATTTCAATCAATCCTTTCCTTGTCTGTCTCAAATTAATCTTTATTTTAAATAAGAAAATGAAAGAACCGGAATCCATGGAAGTCATCCTTCAAACCACGTTAGACGACAAAAAAAAAACTTACAAGTTGAAGCTTAAATTAGTGGAATCAAGCAAAGAAATCGATTCTAAAATAGAAGAATCAATAATTTGGCACAAAAATACAAGAAATTCACAGCAAAAATGGGGGCCCTCCGCTTTTAATAATCTCCTTCTGCAGCCACATGTTTTTTTTTGCTATCAAAACTGGGCTCTCGAAGTGCTGTAGATAGTTGTTTTTGTTAACCTATCATAATTTAAGAGTTAATTTATTAATTAATAAAATGTAAGGGTCAATATAATGTGTTGGTTGCATGTAACTTACTTCCATATTAATATTTACACAAATAAATGTTTATTTAAACTAGTAATTAAGGAATGTACATAAAAAAAGGGTAAAGTGCAATTTGACCCCTACAATTAGGTGAAAATGACAATTTACATCGTAAACGCTTATAATGGGCAAAAACAATCTTAATGTATTGATAATGAGCAATTTACCCCTTACTATCATCTTTTTTGTTAAAATGTATCGACATATTTGAATTTATATTTTATAAATTCTATAAATAAACTAGTAATTAAGGAATGTACATGAAAAAAAATCCTGAAAGAGAATCAAGGTGTATAAAAAATCTGAGTCAATTTATACGAAACAAGCATCTAATCATATATTTTTATTTTATTTTTTTATAATAACACTGTCGGCTTTTCAAATTACTAATTAATATTATGTTTTCAAAAACAAAAGAATTATTGGAGCCAGCTACGTTGTGAGTTGTCGTACGTGCATCATGTACAAGATAATAAATGATCGTGTTCGCTTCTGCTAAATAAAAAAAAGGGAAAAGTATCATTTAGACTCCAACGTATGGGGTCAGTGGCCATTTGGTACCTAACGTTTTTTTCCCAATCAAGCTCTAACGTATAAAACGTTTACAATTGAAACCCTACCGTCAATTTTTCAGTTAAATTTAATAGATTCTTTTCAAAATTCCTAAACTACTCTCTCTCTCTCTTGGCTAATGCATCAGAGAGGTCTTGGTAACTCTTGTACATCTTTAAGTCCACTTTGCAAAGATATGCAGCCCCATCCATACAGGCCTTCACCATTGCTGAACTTGAGTTACTGTTTTTGTTTCCCTTCTCACCACTTTCTTCGCTGCTCTTCTGAATCATATTCGGATTCTTCCTGTACGATCGCACCGGCGGCCAACCCACTACTTGCACCCTGATTTACGGAACCAGAAAATAGAAAATAAAATTAATAAATCCTCTAAATACTAAGGTTTTTTTTTCTCTGTGAGAAGGAATATTACTTTGCCGGTGGTTTAGCGCTGTTCTTCTTCTTCGAAGCATTATCATCCGTCTTCTCGTCGAGATCAACCGCTTCTTCTTTGAACTGGATGTTAAGTTTCAGATCAATGGTTTCCTCGAATCCTCTCTTTCCAGTGACTCTCTGGGCTTCATTTTCCCCTTTGATTCCACCAGGAAGGGCGAGACAAAGCTCAGTTTCTTTGAAATTGACGCCGAAGTTATGGGGCTCTGGTACGAGCGTTTTGGCCATTTTTGGCTGACTTTGGACAACAGAGACAGCGTCGGGCGGGAGTGAAAGCTTCGTCTAATAACTTTCTTTCAACCCTTTTGCGCAACTTTCTGAACTTCTTGGCGATGGAGCTTTCTGAAGTCTTCCGCTTTCGTTCTGTCTTCTTCTTCCTCGTCTTCTTTCGTCGGCGTCGGCGTCGGTGTGAGTTCTTTGTCGCCTAGAGAGAGAGAGGGGAGGGTAGTTTAGGAATTTTGAAAAGAATTTATTAAATTTAACTGAAAAATTGACAGTAGAGTTTAAATTATAAACGTTTTATACGTTAGGGTTTGATTGGGTACAAAAAAAAACGTTCGGTACCAAATGGCCACTAACCTCATACGTTAGGGTCTCGTCTTCTTTCGTTGGCGTCGGTGTGAGTTCTTTGTCGCCTAGAGAGAGAGAGGGGAGGGTAGTTTAGGAATTTTGAAAAGAATTTTTTAAATTTAACTAAAAAATTGACAGTAGGGTTTAAATTATAAACGTTTTATACGTTAGGGTTTGATTGGGTACAAAAAAAACGTTAGGTACCAAATGACCACTAACCTCATACGTTATGGTCTAAATGGTACTTTTCCCTAAAAAAAATATAAATTAAAATAGTTTGACTTAAGTTAATAGGCGTAGAAGTCTGTATTTGATAATTTTCATATAAATAGGTAGGATCAAAGTGTGAATTGTTTAACGAAAAAATCTCTAAAGTCATTTTCTAAACTACTTTATCTTGAAAATATGAAAAAAATTTAACAAATCAACTCCGAGCAGCGCTTTAATCTCATTTGTATAGTTCAAGTGAAATCAGAGATGTCTACCGAGAGATGGGAACCCCGATCTCATTTTAAGGAATAGATCGAGGTCCGATCTTACAGATTGAGAGACCGATTTGAGTGAGTATAAATAGATCGGCCCCTCATTTCGCAATTTTCACCACTCGGTCTTTGCCCTACTTGATTCCCATCCCTTCCGTTCTAGCGACAATCGGCCACTATAACGTGCCGAACTAGTTTAGTCACTCTCACAAATTGATCAGCATTCGGCTACCTCTCAAAATTGACACAAAATCACCCAAACTGAGCCACATAACAATTTGAACGTTTTGAACGAAACGAGGAAAAATTCAACACCAATCCAATGACAAATGCATAATGAGGAGGAATTAACGAAAAATTCAGCAAAAAATCTAAAATTCAATTGGACATCCCTGACCTAGTTAAAAACACTCTGAACGAGCGACATTGAGGTAAACAAGGAATTCGAAACACGAGCACTAAACTTTTAAAAGAAGACAGTCTCCTATATAACGACTTTTTTTCCAGTAAAATATTGTCTGTTATGAGGATTGGCTTGTAATCCAATATCATCCCCTCACAAATTTGTTTGGCAAGGACTTCCCACTCAGTCACCCAACATGGTACTGCTCTCGCCAGAGCATTTTTAACTTCGAAGTTCTTATGAGATCCGATGCCAATTGTGCTCCAAAACGCATATTACAATCTTGGGAGGATTTCCTTACATATATTTAATTTCCATATACCTCTCCAAGCGCTTTGATATTGTGACGACCCCCTTCTTACGACCTGAGATTTGCTTATACTCGAGTTTGAGATTTGTCTACACTCGGCTTAAGTCCCGAGGTTTGTCCCGCAACTCGAGGTTTGCCTCGCAGTAATGCTCATACATAAACATTCGGGTCATCACAATCACCTCCTCCTCGTTGGCTATATTTCCGATTGGGTACAGGCTCTGATACCATTTATAACGACCATTTTTCCCAGTAAGATATTGTCCGCTCTGGGGATTGGGTTGTAACCCAATATCCTCCCCTCACGAATTTGTTTGGCGATGACTTCTCAGTCAATCACCCAACATGATATTACTCTCGCCGAAGCACTTTTAACTTCGGAGTTCTTATGGGATTCGATGCCAATTGTGCTCCAGAACGCATCTTACTATCTTGGAAAGATTTTCTTACATATGTTTTATTTTCATAGACCTCCCCAAGCGATGTGAGATTGTGACGACCACCTTTTTACGATCCAAGATTTGCCCATACTTGAGTCCAGGATTTGCCTACACTCGGCTTAGGTCCCAAGGTTTGCCCCGCAACCCGAAGTTTGCCCCGCAGTCGTGCTCATATATATACATTCGAGTCATCACACCCCAAAATGAGACAAAAAGGTAGACTCGGTCAAACTGAAAGAAAATTACCATATAGGCACGAAATTCTAGAAATTCAACCCCACAGTCAAATCAAAGTCACTCTATTGGTCAATTGACAGAAGAAATACACGTGGTCAAATGAAACGAAGAACAATAATTTGAATCAAACCGAACGTATTGACTCGTAAAATGCAAGAAATTTATTCATAAATTTTAAAAATTCTTGGATTTCATAGTAACCATTCTTCAACGCATAATCTAATATTTCGTCTCTAATTTTGTTTAACAAACTATATTTTTTCCCCAAATAGAAACTTATCGCACAAATTTGCATATCGATATACTTTGTCACTGATAATCTTGCAAGTCGCATAATGAATGAAGCTTCTTCTCGTCTAGCGTTTTTGAGTTAAAATGCACCTCAATTTCTTCGTGAACGAATGTGCAAACCTCGCCGTAAATAGGTGTGGAGTACATGCGCGGATCACAAATCATTGCACTATATAATTCAAAAAAACTACTAGAACTAAAACCATCAAAGCTATAAGAGTAAATAAAGGTATATTTGGTTGATTGTTGTTGGGATTCACGACCAACATGTGGGAATCACGAAATAGGTAGCCGATCTACTTATACTCAAGCAGATCGGCCCCCAATCTGCGAGATGGGCTCTCTATCTCTGCACTAAGATCGACCAAATGTACACTCTCTGGAACTGATGAGGGTGAGACCCCCACATCAGGGTTGGGAACCTCCTGGTATCACTAGAACGGTTTAAGTGAGATAGGGAAATGATCTTCGAGAACGTGCGGCTGTCCAAGGTTGATTTGTTAGGTTTTTCATATTTCGATAGTGAAATTGTTTACCAAATAACTTTAGAATCATTTTAATTAAACATTTCATATTTTGAAGATGATTTCGAATATAAATTGTATTCTACTAATAAATAAAAGTATTAATATATTAAAAATGAAATAGAAATAATTGCAAACTAAAATAAATAAGATAACTATCAGTGTGAACACGAAAGTGTAGACCCCAGCGGATTCTAACTTGGGAAGATTACAAGGGTTATAAACAGTAAACTCCCTACTCTGGAATCCTTCCATTAGATGTTGTGACTTGTGATGAGAAAAGAGAAGTCTTCGTCAATGGAAGCTTAAAATCATTTAAAGTGAGTGGGTCCCTCACAAAATAAAGGACAAATTCTTTCCCAACGTGACGACCACAAAAGTAATTTCAATCAATCTTTTCCTTGTTCACTGCTTTCTCAAATTAATCTTTAGTTTAAATATGACAAAAAGAAAATGGAAGAACCGGAATCCATGCAAGTCATCCTTCAAACCAGGTTAGGCCACATAATAACTTACAAGTTGAAGTTTAAAACAGTGGAATCAAGCAAAGAAATCGATTCTAAAATAGAAGAATTAAAAATTCTTGAATTTCCCCGTATCCATTCTTAAACGCATAATTTACTATTTCGTCTATAATTTTTTTAACAAATTATATTTTTTTTCCAAATAAAAATTTATCGCATAAATTTGCATAAAAGATTTAAGTCAATTTGTACGAAACAAGCATCTAATCATATATTTTTATTTTATTTTTTTATAATAACACTGTCGGCTTTTCAAATTACTAATTAATATTATGTTTTCAAAAATAAAAGAGTTACGGTGCCAGCTACGTTGTCAGTTGTCGTACGTTGCTGCATCATGTACAAGATAATAAATGATCATGTTCTCTTCTGCTAAAGAAAAAAAATGTAAATTAAAATAGTTTGACTTAAATTAAAAGGCGTAGAAGTCTGTATTTGATAATTTTCATATAAATAGGTAGGATCAAAGTGTGAATTGTTTAACGAAAAAATCTCTGAAGTCATTTTCTAAACTACTTTATCTTGAAAATATGAAAAAAATTTAACAAATCAACTCCGAGCAGCGGTTTAATCTCATTTGTATAGTTCAAGTGAAATCGGAGATGTCTACCGAGAGATGGGAACCCCGATCTCATTTTAAGGAATAGATCGAGGTCCGATCTTACAGATTGAGAGACCGATTTTAGTGATTATAAATAGATCGGCCCCTCATTTCGCAATTTTCACCACTCGGTCTTTGCCCTACTTGATTCCCATCCCTTCCGTTCTAGCGACAATCGGCCACTATAACATGCCGAACTAGTTTAGTCACTCTCACAAATTGATCAGCATTCGGCTACCTCTCCAAATTGACACAAAATCACCCAAACTGAGCCACATAACAATTTGAACGTTTTGAACGAAACGAGGAAAAATTCAACACCAATCCAATGACAAATGCATAGTGAGAAGGAATTAACGAAAAATTCAGCAAAAAATCTAAAATTCAATTGGACATCCCTGACCTAGTTAAGAGCGCTCCGAACGAGCGACATTGAGGTCAATAAGGAATTCGAAACACGGGCACTAAATTTTTAAAAGAAGACAGTCCCCCATATAACGACTATTTTTTCGAGTAAGATATTGTCCGCTCTAGGGATTGGACCATAGCCCAATATCCTCCCCTCACAAATTTGTTTGGCGAGAACTTCCAGTCGGTCAACCAACATGGTACTGCTTTCGATAGAGCACTTTTAACTTCGGAGTTCGTATGAGATCCGATACCAATTGTGCTCTAAAACGCGTCTTACTATCTTGAGAGGGTTTCCTTACATATGTTTAATTTACATATATCTCTCCAAGCGATGTGAGATTGTGACGACTCTCTTTTTACTACCCGGGATTTGCTTATACTCGAGTCTGAGATTTGTCTACACTCAGCTTAGGTCCCGAGGTTTGCCCCGCAACTCGAGGTTTGCCCCGCAGTCATGCTCATATGTACTCATTCGAGTCATCACAATCACCCCCTCCTCGGGGGCCCGACGTCCTCGTTGGACACATTTCTAGCTGGGTACAGGCTCTGATACCATTTATAACGATCATTTTTCCTAGTAAGATATTGTCCGCTTTGGGGATTGGGCCGTAGTCCAATATCCTCCCCTTACGGATTTGTTTGACAATGACTTCTCAGTCGATCACCTAACATAGTACTGCTCTCGCCAGAGCACTTTTAACTTTGGTGTTTTTATGGGATCTGATACCAATTGTTCTCCAAAACGCGTCTTACTATCTTGAGAGGGTTTCCTTACATATGTTTTATTTCCATATATTTTCTTAAGCGATGTGGGATTGTGAGGACCCTCTTTTTACGACCCAGAATTTGCCTATACTCGAGTCCGGGATTTTCCTACAATCGGCTTAGATCCCAAGGTTTGCTCCGCAACCCGAGATTTGCTCCTCAGTCGTACTCATATGTACACATTCGGGTCATCACACCGCAGAACAAGACAAAAAGGTAGACTCGGTGAAACTGAAAGAAAATTACCCTATAGGCACGAAATTCTGGAAATTCAACCCCACAGTCAAATCAAAGTCACTCCATTTGCTGATTGACAGAAGAAATACATGTGGTCAAATGAAACGAAGAACAATAATTTGAGTCAAACCGACCGTATTGACTCGTAAAATGCAAAAAATTTATTCATAAAATTTAAAAATTCTTGGATTTCACAGTAATCATTGTTCAACGCATAATCTACTATTTCGTCTCTAATGTTGTTTAACAAAACATATTTTTTCCCCAAATAGAAACTTATCGAACAAATTTGCATATCGGTCTACTTTGTCACTGATAATCCTCCGAGTCGCGTAATGAATGAAGCTTCTCCTCGTCTAGCGATTTTGAGTTAAAATGCACCTCAATTTCTTCGTGATCGAATGTGCAAACCTCGAGATAAATAGGTGTGGAGTATGATTCTCATTCCATGTGTAGATCACAAATTATTGCACTATCTAATTAAAAAAAACTAGGAAAATTATCAATTTTAACCCTGTACTATACACGTTTTTTTAATTTGGCCCCTGTACTGGCAAATCGAACCCTGTACTTTGATTATGTTATCAGTTTTGACCTTCTATCAACAATTTCATTAAACCCTCATTGAAAAAACTAACAAACGATCTTTGATTCAGTTGAAACTTTTACCACATGCTCACTACTTAATGAGAAGATAATCTGGAAATTTGCGTGATTTTTTAACACATGTACGATTTATTAGAATTTTATTTTATTATTTTATAAAAATATTATAATAAATCATACAAATTTTAGAAAATCACGAAATTTTTTCTATTATCTACCCATGATAGGTTGAACATCTGGAAAAGTTTTCAAATAAATTAAATGTTGTTTATTATTTTTTTAAAAATTAATTTTTAAAGTAAAGAAGAAACTGAGATTAATTTAAAAGAATACCAAAAAATATTCGATTTATTTGAAACTTTTTTCAGATGTTTACCATATTATGGGTAGATAATAAAAAAATTTGCGTAATGTTTTAAAACTTGTATGATTTATTATAATATTTTTTAAAAATACTAAAATAAAATTACAATAAATCGTACATGTATTAAAAAATCACGAAAATTTCCAGATTATCTTCTCATTAAGTAGTGAGCATGTGGTAAAAATTTCAACAGAATCAAAAATTATTTGTTAGTTTTTTCAATGAGTGTTTAATAAAATTGTTGTTATAAGGTCAAAACTGATAACAGAATCAAAGTACAAGGTTCAGTTTGCCGGTTTTTATAATACAGGGGTCGAATTGAAACAACGTGTATAGTACAGGGTTAAAATTGATAATTTCCTAAAAGACTACTAGAACTAGAATCCATCCAAGCTATAAGAGTAAATAAAGGTCAATTTGGTTGATTGTTGTTATAATGAGTTTTTCGAGAGCTAGAGTTCATGACCAATAGGTGGGAATCACGAAATAGGTAGCCGATCTACTTATACTCAAGCAGATCGGCCCCCAATCTGCGAGATAGACTCTTTATGTATGCACTAAAATGAGATCAACTAAATGTACACTCTCGGGAACTGGCGGTGGTGAGACCCCCACATCAGGGGTTGGGGACCCCTGGTATCACTTGAACGATTTAAGTGAGATAGGGAAATGACCTTGGAGAATGCGAGGTTGTCGGAGGTTGATTTATTAGGCTTTTCATATTTCGAGAGTGAAATTGTTTATAAAACGATTTTAGAATTATTTTAATTAAATATTTTATATTTTGAAGTTGATTTTGAATATTAGTCAAGGTGGTATTCTACTAATAAATAAAAGTATTAATATATTAAAAATGAAATAGAAATAATTTCAAACTAAAATAAATAAGATAATAATCAGTGTAAACTCCATCGTTTGGAATCCTTCCATTAGTGATTAGATGTTGTGACTTGTGAGGAGAAAAGAGAAGTCTTCGTCAATGGAAACTTAAAAAGCATTTAAAGTGGGTGGGTCCTGCACAAAATAAAGGACAAATTGTTCCCCAACGTGACGACCACATAGTAATTTCAATCAATTCTTCCCTTCTTGTTCACTGATGTCTCAAATTAATATTTATTTCAGGGAAATTATCAATTTTAACAATGTAATATACACGTTTTTTCAATTCGATTCTTGTACCGGCAAACCGAATCCTGTACTTTGATTCTACTATCAGTTTTAACCTTCTATCAATAATTTCATTAAACCCTCGTTGAAAAAACTAACAAACGATCTTCGATTCAGTTGAAATTTTTACCACATACTCACTACTTAATAAAAAGATAATCTGGAAATTTTCGTGATTTTTTAACATATGTACAATTTATTAAAATTTTATTTTTGTATTTTATAAAAATATTATAATAAATCATACAATTTTTATAAAATCACGAAACTTTTTCTATTATTTACCCATGATAGTTTGAACATGTGGAAAAGTTTTCAAATAAATTAAATGTTGTTTGTTATTTTTTAAAAAATTAATTTATAAATTAAAGAAGAAATTGAGATTAATTTAAAAGAATACCAAACAATATTGGATTTATTTGAAACTTTTTTCAGATGTTTACCATATTATGAGTAGATAATACAAAAATTTGTGTAATTTTTTAAAACTTGTATGATTTATTATAATATTTTTTAAAAATACTAAAATAAAATTACAATAAATCGTACATGTGTTAAAAAATCACGAAAAATTCTAGATTATCTTCTCATTAAGTAGTGAGCATGTGGTAAAAATTTCAACTGAATTCAAGATTGTTTGTTAGTTTTTTCAATGAGTGTTTAATGAAATTGTTGAAAGAAGGTCAAAACTGATAACAGAATCAAAGTAAATGATTCGATTTGCCGGTTTTTATAGTACAATGGCCGAATTGAAACAACCTGTATAATACAGGATTAAAATTAATAATTTCCCTTTATTTTAAATATGACAAAAGAAAATGAAAGAACCGGAATCCATGGAAGTCATCCTTCAAACCACGTTAGACGACAAAAAAAAAACTTACAAGTTGAAGCTTAAATCAGTGGAATCAAGCAAAGAAATCGATTCTAAAATAGAAGAATCAATAATTTGGCACAAAAATACAAGAAATTCACAGCAAAAATGGGGGCCCTCCGCTTTTAATAATCTCCTTCTGCAGCCACATGTTTTTTATGCTATCAAAACTGAGCTCTCGAAGTGACGTAGATAATTGGTTTGTTAAGGTAACATAATTTAAGAGTTAATTTATTAATTAATATAATGTAAGAGTGAATTTGTTAATGTTATGATAGTTTAAGATATTTTTTTTTTTACAAATTACTCCTGAATCAATGTGTTGGTTGCATGTAACTTACTTCCATATTAATATTTACACAAATCTCCATTATTCATTTTGAGCAGACGACTTGCAAAGTAAATTCAATCAATCTTCAGTCCACCATTGTTGTCTTTTTCCTCCATTTATGCACTCCTGATCTTCCTCTGACGGAACAGAAATTTTTTTTAGATTTATCTTCATGGGGTTTTCCGTAGTATTCCACTGCAATATTCTAGTCTTAAGAACAGAGAGATTCTGGTAATTTGTTTTCCTTTTCTTCAGCTTGTTTTCTGCAACAATGGCTCTCTCCATGAACAACCCTGTCCAGAAAAAACCAGTTAAGCTTGAAAATATTCGGGAAAAGATTGAAAGCTTGAATTCATTCCTCAAACGGCTCTCTGAAACCAAGATCCTCAAATCTGGCCCCAACGGCGATCTTCAAAATTTGGCAGAAAATGGAGGCAGGAGATCAGAAACACACGATGATGGAAGCGAGACTGGAATTGCGAGTCCCAAAATCATCTCTGATAAAGAGGATAGCGGCCACAGAGAAGAAGCTAATGAAAACGTTGGCGTCGAACCAGTTATTCCGAACGAAGAAGTCGCTCAAAGCAGATCTGAAGCTATAACCGACAGCAATAATGGCGTAAATGGCAGTCACTTCGGATCTCTAGCTTTACCCAACAACAACAATGGCGGAAATGACGGTGACACTGATAACCCCGCCATTGGTGGCGAGAAAAGCACCAGCACTAATACTGTATGGAGATTTTTCAAAAAGCTGAAGAAAAAGAAGAAGAAACAAGAGAATCGGAACGCCTCTTCAACGCCAGCCGGGTCAAGGAAGGTTGCTGAAATCGGAGAATCAAACGAGAATCTTCAAATTGACCAGATGTCTCCAAATCTGGAAGAACTGTTCAACTCCTTGGAAGGATTAACATCTTTTGAAGAACAACTCAACCGCTCAATAGAAAATCTCAACCGCTCAAAAGAAAATTTTCAAACTCATCTGGAGAGGATTCTGCAATGCCTGCCATCCGGGCCCATTGACTCAAATTCAGCCAAAGAAATAAGCAAGGAAATCAAGAAACGAAGCACAATAGATTACATCGGCGCCAGAGGCCATTACCCCATCTATGCATTTGTTATTGTTTTTCCCACAATCTACTCCCAGCAAGACATCTACAGAAATCGCTACACCGCTTGCCACACCTTGTATTTCCTGGGCCGAAACAATTATTCCACCCTCCACGGCACAGCAAACAGTATTTTTACCAAGGAAATTGTGCAAATTTTTTTTTTTTTTTTTTTTTTTT